>CAJVPY010003461.1:0-14073 GCA_910591965.1 Dentiscutata erythropus
TGGTATTTAATTTTAGCCAATGATTTTAATTGCCTATGTCATGTGATTTGGCATGCCTTTTGTCTTTTGGCATGCCCCAGAAGGCATGCCCATGCCCAACCCTACTCCGGACACACAATGCTACGCATTGCCTAGTGTTGCAAAGAAAAAGATTATGAAAACGCACACTAGAATTGCCAAATAATTGTCCGACAAGTTGATATTTCCAAGTATTCACCAAAGAACGTTTTAAGATTATTCTTACGTCATAATAACTATTGTACAAACTGGTGGACTATCAAAAATAAACAGTTATGCTTACTATAATCGGATAATACCGTTATTGTAGCCAATAATTTGTTATCTGGCTTTAGCCCAGAAGCAGACACATAAATTAAAATTCAGATAATTTTCAGATAATGGACGTTATTGGCTGTTTCGCATCACTTAAATCGAATCTTGACAAAAATCCCAGATAATCATGACGATCATGACGATGTACTTTCTAATTATTTCCACATGGTGTGTAAATATCAATTCCACTAATTCCACTGCTAAAGCCCGATTTTTATTCTAAACTTTTGAAAAATATCCGACACATTGAATTCAAGTATCGAAATTAAATTGGTCTTTAATAAAATATCTTCTATCAAAAATAAAAAAACAGACGATTACGATCGCTAATTTTTAAAATTGACGATATATATTTACAGATTGTGTAGTGTTCTACAAGAATGGCATCTGGGAAATTACTAAAGATGATCTAAAATCTATAGATTGCCTTGCTTTATCGTTACTCACGATTATCTATCTGTGCGTATTTGTTGTCGCGTAATAAAAATATTGTATATAAATATGCTCCTAAAACACTTGAAAATTTTTCTGAGTAAAGGCCAACCCTTTGGATGAAAAATACGAATATATTTATTAAAAAAAAACTATAATGTATCAAAGTTGCATCCGATCTCCAAGTCCAATACGACATGTTAGTACAATACTTTCACGTGTTCCCAAGAATTCCTTTATACAAACTTCACGTAGTTATAGCAAAACCACCACAAATCCTTTTAGTCGATTACAATATACTACTTTAACCTCCAATAAAATACATAATAATATCAGACCTATTTCTTCTACGTCTCCATTACACGCACTAAGAACAACAACACGAGTATCTTATCACTATTATAGTACATCTACTCAATATGAACATTCAAAACCAAAGCAAGTCAGTGAAGTTATTCTAAGTAATGTACCCAAAGCAGACGTGAAAAAAGTACTCGTTGTAGGATCTGGTGGTTTATCCATTGGCCAAGCTGGCGAATTCGACTATTCGGGTAAGTCAAATTTATCTTTCGGTCAAATATAAAAAATATAAAAGACTTACTAAAATCAATTTTGTCCATTTTTATATAGGTTCGCAAGCCATTAAAGCTCTGCGTGAATCAGGCATACATACTATACTTGTAAATCCCAATATCGCTACTATTCAAACATCACATGCTTTAGCAGATACCGTTTATTTCCTACCTGTTACTCCCGAATACCTTACACATATCATTGAACGAGAACGACCTGATGGGATCTTGCTAACTTTCGGTGGTCAAACTGGGTTAAATTGTGGTATAAAGTTGGATCAAATGGGTGTTTTAACTCGAAATAATGTTAAAGTATTAGGTACGCCGATTCGTACTTTGGAAGTAAGTGAAGATAGAGACTTATTTGCGCAGGCTTTGAAAGGTAAATAATTAAGATTTTCATATTTAAAGTGTTAATTACTTTTAATAAAATACATAGTAACAAATCATTATTTCATCATATAGAAATTGATATTCCTGTCGCGGAGTCCACTGCAGTTTCTACCATTGATGATGCTCTTGCAGCTGCTGAACAAATAGGTTATCCTGTAATTATTCGTTCAGCGTTCGCCCTGGGTGGGCTTGGGTCTGGATTTGCCTCAAACCCTGAAGAATTACACAGTCTAGCTGCCAAATCTTTATCACTGTCGCCTCAAATCCTTGTAGAAAAATCAATGAAAGGTTGGAAAGAAGTTGAATATGAAGTTGTTCGTGATGCAGCAAATAATTGTATTACTGTTTGTAATATGGAAAATTTCGATCCACTTGGAATTCATACTGGTGACTCTATTGTTGTCGCTCCAAGTCAGACATTAAGTGATGAGGAATATCATATGCTCAGAACTGCAGCAATTAAGATTATCCGTCATTTGGGGGTAGTTGGTGAATGTAACGTCCAATATGCTTTAAATCCAGGAAGTCTTGAATACAAAGTCATTGAGGTGAATGCTCGTCTTAGTCGTAGCAGGTTAGTAAACCTTATGTTTATTTTCATCTAATATTTTTCAATTAATTTATGATACATTTTTAATTGTTTCAGCGCTTTGGCTTCCAAAGCCACTGGATATCCTCTTGCTTTCATTGCGGCAAAGATTGCATTGGGTCACACGCTTACTGAACTTCCAAATTTAGTAACCAAAACTACTACTGCATGTTTTGAACCTTCATTGGATTACATTGTCACAAAAATTCCTAAGTGGGATCTAAGAAAATTCCAACACGTCAACCGTAATATTGGTAGTTCTATGAAAAGTGTAGGTGAAGTTATGGCAATAGGTAGGACATTTGAAGAAAGCTTACAAAAGGTATATTATCACAGGCCTAATTTTCCTAATTTTCTTAATTTAAGAATATATATAAATATTGTTTTTTTTTTATAACATAAAAACTTTAATACATTTTATAATTACATAGGCCGTCCGTCAAGTTGATCCTTCATTTAAGGGTTTCCAATCCTTGGAATTCCAAGATCTTGATAAAACACTTAATGATCCAACCGACCTTCGATTGTTTGCCATTGGTCAAGCGATGCTTGAAAAGAACTACACTATCGATCAAATTCATGATCTTACCAAGGTTGATAAATGGTTCCTTTATAAACTTGGAAATATTGTTAACATTCAGCATGATCTAAAACATGCTGGAAAATTAGAAAATGTATCCGAGACTTTATTAAAAGAAGCCAAGAAAAAAGGATTTTCAGACGCACAAATTGCAACTTTATTACAAGAAACTACCGAAGATCAAGTACGCAAAGCGAGAAAGGATCATGGAATTACACCATACGTCAAGCAAATTGATACTCTTGCAGCCGAATTTCCTGCCAAGACGAATTATTTGTACACCACCTACAATGCTACATCTCACGACATAGAATTTAATGATTACGGAACTATGGTATTAGGTTCTGGAGTATATCGCATTGGTTCATCTGTCGAATTTGATTGGTGTGGGGTTTCAGCTATTCGTGCCCTTCGTAGAATGGGCAAGAAAACTGTCATGGTGAATTACAATCCAGAAACTGTTTCCACTGATTTTGATGAATGTGATAGACTCTATTTTGAGGAACTTTCGTATGAGCGTGTAATGGACATTTATGAAGCAGAAAAAGCAAAAGGTGTTGTAGTATCTGTGGGTGGACAATTACCACAAAATATTGCTCTGCGTTTACATGAAAATAAAGTAAATGTCTTAGGAACAAGCCCTGTCTCAATTGACAAAGCTGAAG
The DNA here is from genome assembly GCA_910591965.1 of Dentiscutata erythropus. Taxonomy (NCBI): domain Eukaryota; kingdom Fungi; phylum Glomeromycota; class Glomeromycetes; order Diversisporales; family Gigasporaceae; genus Dentiscutata; species Dentiscutata erythropus. The sequence continues at coordinate 3,565 of CAJVPY010003461.1, forward strand.
ATCGGTTCAAATTCTCGAAAGTTTTGGATGAAATCGGTGTAGACCAACCTGAATGGAAGGAATTATCCAGTTTAGAAGAGGCTGAACAATTTGCTGATAAAGTTGGGTAAGAAAAAAGATACTTACTATTATTATCATATTATTATGTCCTTACATCTTTACAATATTAATTTTATTAATTAAAATGTTCATTTTTGAAATTTTTGAAAAAAAAGATACCCAGTTCTTGTTCGTCCATCATACGTTTTATCAGGTGCTGCCATGAACGTTTGTCATACACGCGAGGCCTTACATAAGAATCTTTCTGAGGCTGCATCAGTTTCACCATTACATCCCGTAGTAATTACCAAATTCATATCACCTGCTGCTGAAATTGATGTAGATGCAGTTTCATATAAGGGTAAATTATTAGTTCACGCAGTCTCTGAGCATGTAGAAAACGCTGGTGTCCATTCTGGTGATGCTACTCTAGTATTGCCTCCAAGTGATACTAATGCAGAAACTATGGCACGATTGAAGGAAATTGCTGCAAAAGTTGCTAAAGCATTCGATATTACTGGACCTTTTAACATGCAAGTTATCAGAAAGGATAATCCAAATGGAGAATCAGAACTGAAGGTTATTGAATGCAACCTTCGTGCTTCACGATCATTTCCATTCGTGTCTAAAGTACTTGGAACAAATTTCATTGATATTGCTATGCATGCATTATGTGATCACCAAGTTCCAGCGCCAGTTGATCTTATGGAATTAAAGAAAGATTATCAAGCTGTTAAAGTACCGCAATTTTCCTGGACACGCTTACAAGGTGCAGATCCTTTCCTCGGTGTTGAAATGGCATCCACTGGTGAAGTTGCTTGTTTCGGTAAAGACAAATATGAAGCATATTGGTCTGCTATCCAATCTACACAAAACTTCCGAATCCCTAAACCAGGAAGTGGTATACTTTTAGGAAGAGATAATTTGACGGAAGATGATGACTTTTATGCTGTCGCTCATACACTCTCTAAAGATTTAGGACACCCATTATTTACATCATCACCAAAAACGACAGAACACCTTGCGAAACGAGGTATTAAAGCCACAACACTAATCTTACCAGAACATAACAAACGCGCATTGCATCAAGTGTTCAAAAGTAATAAGATTGATTTCGTTTTCAATCTCGCACAACTTCGGGCAGCAGATACAAGCGATGAGAATTATATTGCCAGAAGATCTGCTGTAGATTTTGGCATTCCTTTGGTCAATGACAGTAAATGTGCTAGATTATTTGTTGAAGCTTTTAAGAGAAAACGTCAAGAATTGGGCAGCCTATCTGATGGTCAATATCCAGGTGAAGTTAAAAGTTGGTCAGAATTTATTGGAGGAAGGCATTGCTAATAAACATTATACCGGATGAAAAAAATTGTAGTTTAGGTTATTGTATTTTTTTATGTAGTTTTATCTATTTAACATTTTGTATGATAAGCTCAAAGGGAGGATTTTTCTTTTTAGACAAAATTAATATTCATTTAATTCATTTGAATTACTGTAATTCAAATTTAAAATAACTTTAAAAGCAACTTTTTTTTAAAAAAAATGTATAATTCTTAATAAAATAAGATTTTTTTGAATTACTCAAATTAAAAATTTTGCGAGAATTAACCTAAATTAAATTGCTGTTTCGCAATGTTTATAACAATATTAGAGATGGTTCGATATATCAAAAAAACCCACACTTGGTACATAACCAGATAACTAGTAAACTATTTTAACACAGGACATGGAAATATTCTTGAACCACCCTAAGAATTTATCCTGAATTCAAATTATTTTAATTATTAGAAATAAAAATTCTAATTTAGGCCATGCAAAATTAATTGGTCTTCATAACCCGGCCGGGTCAAAATTTGAGAACTTACAGTAAAAAAATTTTTTTTTAAAAAAAAGCCGGCCGGCCGGGTCTATTTAAAAGTTTCATGTTATGAAAACCAAGTAATGGCCTTATTTAATTTTAATACAAAATTTTATATAGTATATTATACTGTAATATTTAATTTAACATATAAAAGAGTTTCTATCTGCATTGATGTTTGTTATTTATTAAATTAATTTTATTAAAACAATTATATATATATTCAAAAAAATGTATTTAAACTTTGATATCTTCGATATAATTTGCTGACTAAACATTAAACAATGCAAGATTTTATAAACTTTATCATTAACCTGGATTTTTTTTTTTTAAAAAAAAATAAGCTTTATATAGCAGTTATTGCAACTCATTAAAAAAATATTTTATATAATCACAATAATTTTATTACAGTACGTACGTAGGGTTGGTTTGGTCCGGTCCAGTCCGTCCTGGTCCCTAATAAGACCGGTCCTAATATATCCATCAGTCCCGTCCGGTCAGTCCTCGGTCTCAAAGATAAACTATTTCACGTCAAAATAACCTATTTTTTACGAAAGTAGTTTATCATTTTTAACTATCATTATCGAATAAAATTTATGCAATAATGGTTTTTAACTATTTAAAAGTTTAATTTAATAGTTTATTGTTAACCGGTCTGAACTGATTAAAAGACTGAAAACCGAAGGACCGTTAACTGGTTAAAAAGACCGGTCCTTGACCGGTCTTTTTAAGACCGAACCAACCCTATACGTACGTACGTATTATTGAGATGACTATCTAGAGTTTATAGTCACTCAATGTTCGTATTCAGAGCCAGTGACTACAGTGTATCGAGGTGCGCAACTATAAAGAATTGTATAACTTAACAAATGATTACTTACTACCCATCATGTTGCCTATAAGAGTCATTGCGCTTCAAAAATTGCTTGCTGGATATCAAACAAATCGATAACTACGTTCACTGAAAGCGGGTATGGTGGAGTACAGCCTTGATAAGCACATGCTGGTGTGATTGTCACTGTACGCATTCCCGGAGCTGAACAACCATTATACGGTGCATTATTTCCATCGATGGTCCCAAATTCGAGCTATAAAAATAGATATTATATAAAGAAATGTTGTAAGACAAGATGGAATAAAATGCAGTTTCATACCGTTTGAACTGGCCAGAAATTTCCTTGTGCTTGCCCTGCTAGAAGGCTTGCTTGACGACAAAACTTATAGCACTATTAAGAATAAAAGTCATTGGGTTAATAGATAAAAATGAAATAAACTTATAAATAATACTAAACTGTAAAGCGACGCAAGGGTCGCCCATTCGTATTTCTCTCATTATCCCATGACCACAGTTTGAGCACGATCACATCCTCTGACCGATTTGGAGCCAACCAGAATGAGTTGACCTTCTGGAGTATATGCGAAAGACTTTGGGATCGGGCAACTTCACAGACAACAGTTGGCCAAGGATTACCCTGTGTATCAAGATTTATCGGTATTATATCTTGCAATGTTAGTACAATCAAGGATACGTCATACCTGAGCATCACTTGGATGAGGAGATGGCTTAGGCAAGCATTTGGGCACGAATGAAGTATCAGGTTGTTTGGCAGAACTTCGCTCCGAATCCCAACAAGCTGGATATAACGGAATTAATGATATTTACACGTGGTCAAAACAATTGTGTCGAGACTGATCTCTTTTTTTTTTCACTATTCGCATCAAAAGCAGAAATCTATACATACTTGGTGCTGCAGTATAAGAAACACGGTCTTGACGTGGTAGATTGGCAAAAGCAGACAAAAATTGAGTAGTGAAATCAGCGTGTGCAGCTTCATGATCACGGTATGGTAACTCATATATGATCACAGCACCATTGTAAATTCCCAACATCTTCCTGCATTCGCAATTTCGCTTTTCTTTTCATATTCTTGGAATGTCACATTTTTAATTAGACGCAGAGGCAATCTAATAAAATATGCAAAACTTTAGCACAGTCAATAGAAAACTGATAATACACAATAAATACTACCTTTTCTCATCGATAAACTTATAATTCCCATCGATCCACCATTTTCTTTCTTTATTGTTGGCATTGCTAATAATGTTAGTATCTAAGTTGGACTCGATAGCTTCTATACATTCCATGGAAACCTCATCCGCAGAACTTGGTTGTAAATCCATTTAACGTTAAAGTAAATGATTAGTGTTCCAAATCGAAAATCGATTAATCGATTAATTAATCGAATTGGCAACTAATCGATTGATAATTTTATTAGACAACTAATCGATTGTTGACGATTAACTGATTTATCGACTAGTTAGTTAATCGATTAGTTGACTAATCGACTAGTTGTTTTATATGGTATCATACTTTGATCTTGTAATTAATAGCTACGCAATTATACCCAAGCCATTTCGATATACCAACTAATCGACTAGTCTTAATCGATTAATTGACTAATCGATTGCATTTTTTGGTCCGATTTGTAACACTATTAATGAACGGAAAGTCTACGGACACGTACAGGCCGCGTGATTTTACACGTACCGACGATCACGTGATATATAACGTACGTGAAGTAGAATTTTTCTTAATTTTGGACAAATTTTCTCGACAAATATCCAATAGAATTCGATGAAAATTTTTTTGAATATATTCTGCGAATTAGTAGAATTTATTTAAAAAAAATTTCATCAAATTCAATTAGATAGTTGTTGAGAAATTTTCGTTCAAAGTTTGGGAAATTTTTCAACGCCTCAAGAAAATGACCGCGGCAGAAATTTTTCCAAACTTTAAACGAACCTTTCTCGACAACTGCTCAATAGAATTCGATGAAACGTTTTTTAAATCAATCCTACGAATTAGTAGAATTCATTTTAAAAAAATTTTACCAAATTCTATTGGATAGTTGTTGAGAAATTTCATTTAAAGTTTGGGAAAGTTTTCAACGCCTCTTAATAGCCGTGGCAGAAATTTTTCTAAACTTTGAATGAAAAGTTCTCAATAACCACTTGATAGAATTTTGATGAAATTTTTTTTAATAAATTCTACTAATCCGTGTAATTTATTTTAAAAAATTTTCATCAAATTCTATTGAACAGTTGTCGAGAAATTTTCGTTTAAAGTTTGGAAAAATTTCTGCCGCGGCCATTTTCTCGAGCATTAAAAAATTTTCCAAACTTTGAACGAAAATTTCTCAACAACTATTTAATTGAATTTGATGAAATTTTTTTTAAATAAATTCTACTAATTCACAGAATCTATCCAAAAAAATTTCCATCGAATTCTATTGGATAGTTGTCGAGAAAATTTGTCCAAAATTAAGAAAAATTCTACTTCGATAGTTTGATCGTCGGTACGTGCAAAAATCACGTGACCTGTACGTGTCCGTAGACTTTCCGGCTACTAACGTCTCCAAGACCCGTATAACCCCGTGACCCACCAAGAAGCTGACTTGTACGGATTAAACTGACCCGGGTAAGGGCTTTAATATGTAAAATTTATATTTAGATTTACATTAACAATAAATAACTTTCAGTTCCCGTGGGTACTAGGAAAAAAACACTAGCTAGTTGTATAAAAATATTTGAGAGAAATCCAGTAATTATCACATTATTAATTGTTTACCGGCACAAACAAATCGGCCTAAACTATACTATCACCTAATCCCAGCACTGACCCTAATTTAGGCCGAGTGCTTAACTATGTGATGTGATGATCACGAAGACATCACTGGGTTCAAGCTACGTACGTACGTACGTACTATACATACCAAATTGTAACCATCTTCTATGCTATATAAGCATTTCAAATATAAAAAAAAAATCGTGCGAATATCTGATATATAAAGGTTGTAATTATAAATGAGGTGACTGACAATTGTACAAGCTATTAAAATATATTTCTTTTACGAGTCAACGAATTAAGTGCGCTTTAACATATCTAGTAACAATAAACTATTGATATAAACATTTCGGAAGCATAGTTCTTTTTTTTAAATAGCTTAGTTCACAAGCACATCATCGATGCACGTTCAATGAATTTGAAATGTAAAGGATGGGCAAAGGATTAACAATAAAGAAATACTAATCATAGAAAATTCATTTAATAGCAATGAAAATTTTATTCTTTGTGAAAGCAAAATCAGGAAATATATCTATCCTGCAATAGCGAATAATCCCGTCAAATGAATCCTAGAAAATAATCATGTATAATTCTGTATTTATGTTAAAATAATGAAAAAATCAGAGCGAAGAAGATATCGATGTCTAACATTTATTTCCAAGGAACGTTATTTGGATTCCATTCTTTTGGTGCATTCTGAGTGGCATCATTATTATTACCCCAACCTTCTGAACTAATTGGATTTGTATTACGACTTCCAGTGTTATCATCTGGCTGCCAATTTCCATTATTACGAGTTCGTTGTTGATTTCTTTGCTGTTTTGGTGATTTTGAACGAGGACGAGATGGTGAATTATCATTACTAGTATTATTGTTAGGATCACCAAATCTGTTTGCATTGTTGCCGAATGAAGTATTACTATTATTATTATAGTAATCATTTTGTTCAAATCCGTTAGATGAAGAATTATTATAGTTAGCACCAAGGTTTTTCTGCTGTGAGGGCTGTGAATCGTATCCAAATTGGGGTTGCGTGGGCTGATTAAATTGACTGTTCTTCGGAAGATTAACTACAGGTTGTGCTCCAACATACGGAGGCTGTGAAGATGGCTGCATATTATATGTAGATGTTGCATATTGAGATTGTTGAGGTTGTGTATAAGGTGGGTTAGATGGATGTTGCTGATATGTAGACTGAACAGTGGACGTATTTGACCAGTTATCAGTACTAGCAACCTGTAAAAATTGGAACAATAACCTGTTAAGTGGTATTATTGGTATTGCTTAAATCAGTTAAATGGTATAATTGTCGTTAACATTGAATACCGTTGATGAGGTCGTTTGAGATTGCGGCCTTGAATATTGGGTTTGATTCACATCCCAGTTTGAGTCTTGCTTCTGGCTGCCCCAAGGTTGCTGACTATTGTTATCCCAAGATTTCTGGTTATTATTGTCCCAAGACTTCTGGTCATTGTTATTCCATTGTCCTTGATTGTTGTTATCCCATCGTTTCTGATCATTATTATCCCATTGTTTCTGATTGCTATTATCCCAGGACTTCTGGTTATTGTCCCGCGAGGAATATCCGCTACTTTTTTGTGCAAAGTCACTATTTGACAAATTATTTCCTGATTCGTCCTCATCATCTTCAAACCGACTTTATAGAAATTGAGATACGTCAGACGTTAGTATTATGAATAATAAAACAGATTTGTAAATAAACAAAAATAAATATTAATTGCTTACAGATCAATTGAGCCCACATATTCTTGTAAGAAATCGGGAACTTCTTGCTTACACTCGATCAAAATTTTTACCAAGTCTCTAGCAATACCTGAATTATTATCATTGTAAAAAGTAGTAGCTAACCCTTGATTACCAACGCGAGCAGTTCTGTGAAATGATAATAACATTTAAAATTCGTGCACAGTTGAAAAGGCAAAATGAAGAATATAACATTAATAATACCACAAACCTTCCAATACGATGAACATATTCATCAATATCTTCACAAAGATCATAATTGATTACGTGCATCACATTTTTGATATCAAGTCCACGAGCGGCAACAGCTGTAGCAATTAAAATGGGGCATCGGCCATTCCTATGCATAAAAATTTCATTATAAACTAATATGCATAATGTATGACGCGATTGGAATGTGCTTACTTGAAAGATAGTAACGCATCTTCACGCTCTTGTTGCGTACGATCGCCGTGAATACTTGTGGTTGGGAAATTCTGACTATACAAGAAATCATCAAGCGAATCTGCACCACGTTTAGTTTCAACGAAAATCAAAGTGCGCGAAGGAGGTTGTTTCAATAAAAGTGCAACTAGTTGATCCCGTTTTTTATGATCTTCTACGTACATAATCTTTTTTGCAATTTGTTAATCAATATCAAACCTACAAATATGAAGCTATGAATACAATTTTAATTGGTCATAAATACCTTTTGAGTTATGTCACTCGTAGTCCCACCAACGCGACCAACAGTAAGAAATATGTAATTATTCGCTAGAAAATCTCGAGCAAGATTGCGGATTTGCTTTGGAAATGTGGCCGAAAACATCAGTGTCTGTCGTGTACCATCATCCAATATATCTATTTTGAAGGAATTTATTAACTGAAAAAAATTTAAACAAATATATTTTAATGTCTAAATTACCTGACTTTTGAACAATGTCTCTAATTTTTGATTCGAATCCCATATCTAACATTCGGTCAGCCTCATCAAGAACTAAAAATCTACAAAACAAGAATTGGAAATCTAATACTAAAAAAATAATGTAATATATGATAAATCGTAAACTTACTTGACTCTGCGAAGACTAATGAGACCCCTCTCTAAGAAATCAACCAAACGACCTGGAGTAGCTGTCAACACGTCACAACCTTTTGCCAATTCATTCTTTTGCGGGGCAGTTTCAGCACCTCCATAGACCACACTATAATAATATACCGAATTTATTATATATAATTAATAATTCTATAAAAAGATTTTTTCATTAATATAAAATATATATCAACACACCATGGCCTCATCATACTCCTATAGGTAAATCGACGGCACTCATCAAAAATTTGGGTTGCCAGCTCACGTGTTGGTGCAAGGATTAGAACCAATGGTTCTGCTTTATACCGACGTGTGCCAGGTGGCGGTCGGGGAGCCGCAAGCTTTTTGGCTTTTCCAAACAGCTTAGATAATATTGGAATAAGGAAAGCCGCTGTCTTACCCGACCCTGTCAAGAGATTCATGTGAAGTTCATGTGAAGTAAATAATAAACACGTATAATTAAAATACAAAACTCTTCTGATTCTTTACTTACCGGTTTGAGCGCAGGCCATCAAATCATTTTCGTCAGTAATAATTGGAATAGAATATTTCTAAAAGTGATATAATAATAATAGCAAGAATAAAAGTTGGATTAATTTGGATTCACATCGCAATACTATAACAAGGACTAATCCGAACAATATCAAATATCTGTATAATTTGTAATATCTATCGCTACATCTAAAATATGATAAATAAAAGAATACCCTGATCTAACAATACCTGAACTGGTGTAGGAACTTTGTATCGTGCCAATCGGACGTTTTCTTTCATAGCTGAGTGAAGATTTGCTTCATCAAACTACAATGACAGCAAAAATTTTACTAATATTGTCTCAATGATAGTTTTATCACAAATAAATCTTACCGTGGATATGGGCTTTATATCTTTGCCTTTAACAACCACTTTTATGCTATCATATTTCGCGAAGTTAATACCAGTGTGTACGTGATTATCTTCTCCAAAAAGTTCCGCTTCCAACTGTTCATCTTTTGGGGCAACATCTTCATCGTAAGAGTCCTTCCATTCGTAACGACGACGAAGTGCAGCCCACTCATGATTAGGATCAAGATTTGGGGGCTGACGTGGCCCCCAATGACCAGCGCGTTTTTCATTATTGTTTCCAGTTCCAGTCCCCGACATGTCAGTAGAACTTATTCAAAGAATATGTAATTACTGTTACATTTTTTCATTTAGCACGAATTAACAAAGTGTTAACAAATAATGCCAAAGGAAAAAATGTATAAAATTTAGGGAAAGAAAAGTAAAACGTAAGAATTTGATCAGTTACTCATTTCAAGCCAGACGCGTGATGTGAATTTTGATTAGCTAAATAGGAAGCTTTCTTCGTTTGAATGCTCATACCTTTGTCGCTTTTTTATTTTGTACAAATGCTATTTGCGAGAGAATTTTAAGAGTAAAGTCGACAACTACAAAATGCGACAACCACAATAAGAAATGTGGTGTGTGGTGTCCGAACAAGGACGTAATGAATGAAAAAAGATAAGGATCCGTGTTATTCACAAGTATATAGAGAATGTAATTTTTATAAATCTGAAGAGGATGACGACAATTATTTGCAGCGGTTAATATTAATGCAGCTGTTCCGAGGTATCAGCCGGTATGATAAATACTGGAACCAATTGTTCGTGTAACCCGAAGTTTACCAGTTTTCGTCCAAAACCACTTTTTGTGTATAGCGATAGTATCGATATATTTTTAATGTAAATTGATCAGCATATCTGATATTATTCTACAGTATATATAATATATATATATAAGAAATTTTTCTACAGTTTTATATATCTGATATTCAGGTTATGAAAATAATTGAGAAATTGACTTTGAAATTCTTGAAATTCTGATAACTCTGATTATGTATGAAGATTGATAATCCGTTAAAATCAAAAAACTTTTACTATACTATACCATAAGGCCATACAAATTTAATTAGTTTTCATAACATGAAATTTTTAAATAGACCCGGCCGGCCGGCTTTTTTTTTTAAATTTCATATACTTATAAAAATTTTATGAAATTTTTTTTTAAAACCCACCCGGTTATTACAGCTGTCCTCATAAATTTTGGGACATCTGGTAAAAAATTGACCGAATGATTTTAGGCCGATTCGATAAGTTTAATAAGTTTATG
>CAJVPY010003462.1:0-14073 GCA_910591965.1 Dentiscutata erythropus
TTTTGTTCTTTCGGGATTTGGTACATCGGGATTTGGTACCATCGGGATTTCGATGTTCGGGATATTGACCCAAAATCATAGTATATCGCATACCCTAGCATATCATCGTTTCAGTTCGATTTACTTAGCTAAAATTACTCATAATATATCTTGCGGACTTAATATCCTTTAAATGAATTTATTTCCGGCACCTTTGGCTAGCTAGCATTTATTCAATCACATGACCGACCAGTCGTGCCAATGCTTTTCAAGCTCAATTTTCTTACTTCAAATTTGATTAAATAACAATTTTTTCAGCTAGTAATTACACTTTAACAGAGCTCTGCAATACAAAATACATCTATTTGGTCTATTATGTAAATTTTATATAGTTTTTTTACTAACTCTATTCTAAACATATAAATCTTGATAAGTTTTAACACTCTGGTAGGTTTAGGTTCCAGATAAATTAGTCTGAGTCTTTTTCTGTTTTATAATTGTAATCAAATGAAGATTAAGGCAAAACTTTACCTTTAACACAAAAAATAAAATAAAATAAATTAAACTTTTATTATAGATATATTATTTTTTTAATTATCTTCTTTTATAAACCTTTTTATAAACTTTTATTATAGATATCTTTAATTACTAAACTCTACTAATTAATTTTAGGCTTTTTCTCTAAGCTAAAAATATTTAACATATTGATATAAATTTATTATTAGTAGACCAAAACTTTTATAATTCTTTTTTAACTTTTTTCAAAATTTAATTAATTAATTTCAAAAATTAAATTTTTTAATAAAGGTTTATATACTTAAAATTTTTCTCGGTTTACAACAAGATTTTTCAATAAAAGTTTTCATAATGGTTTGCTTTACGGTTAGATCGTTTAATAAAAACCTACAGTACAACACATGCGTATAAAGTAGTTCTTCCAATAAATTTACTTGTTTTACAACTATTTGATACTCTAATTTTACACGAATCCAACATCATTCATGGATAGTTCAGCCTATATGTGATTCAGTCCATGTAAACTAATGGATTAGACATATTACGACACAGGATCAGGTGTAATGTGAAAACAAACCAAACTGACGGCTTTTTCAAAAAATCGCCCATAACTCAAAACTTCAATTATAAAATCCCCTTCTGTTTCTTAACAAAAAGAAAAAAATTCCTTCAATATTATATATGAGCCTCCTCTAACCCTAACCCGAATGCTCACCCTTGCCCTAACGTCAAAAGTTAATTTTTTAATTGAAAAATGCATTGACAATTTGCGGTTTAAATTGGCCAATGAAATTTTAGCGCATATCATCATGTGTTCGTGAAAATTTATGTGTATAATGATGCAATATCGATATGGGTAGTTCAGCCCATGTGAACTGATTATAGATGCTTTATGTGTACTTCAGCCCACAGCTTTGTGAACTCAGTAGTTCAGCCATGGCAAATGTTTTAAAACATCGTGTTTTAAAACATGTTTTAAATGTTTTAAAACATTAAAATTTCAATAAAAAACAATAAAAAAACAAATATATATTTATTAATCAATCAGATTATAGAATTTTGATCACATTTATTATTTGTAGTATTGTGCTACGTATACAAAAATTTTAGAATATTCTAGAACAATTTATAAAATCCAAAAATTATATAATTAGCATATCACTTATCTAAAGTAGCTTCCTATTTGAAGTTGCTACTTTAAATATCTAATAGCGCCTGGCTAGAATTATACATATATATGAAGTTTCAATTTTAAAGTTTAATATAAAAAATAGTTAATTGCAACTTCATATAAAATATTTTTTTATATATTATTTAATAAAAAACATAAAAAATGTTTTAAACCATGTTTTAAACCATATTTTAAAACATAAAAAAATAAAAAACATGTTTTTTGCCATCCCTAGCCATGCGGAACCCTATTATAGAGTACGCAGTAAAAAAGACCAGAGATATTTGTACTACAAGCCATAGATGGTTTATTGTATCCGGATAACGATAGAGTTTTTATTTAACCCTTTATAGTTAGCGTTAAATTGGGTTTCTATTTATGGCCAATATAATGTCTAAATATGACCTAGCATAAACTAAGCTGCATCCAATCACAGGACAAAATGAATTAACTTTAGTATTTAGTTTATGCAGTATTTACGCCTATGAGCATTACAGTTTCATAGCTTAGCACTTTATTGAAGTCGATAATTTGAGAAACATATGTTATTAGTTACGTACGTACGTATGTATGATCTCTGCATCCGATGCAGAAACTCTAAAAAGTTCAATAACTTTATAAAAAGTAACAAACTATTACAAACCCTTCATTCTCATTAGCTAATTGTAAGAGATATTTAAGTCAATGTACGTACGTACGTACGTACTATCGGTTTATGCATACTCTGCATAGAGAAATTGAGATATTTAACTTTTCTGCGGCGGTGTAGGAACCTCAATCAATTTAGAGTAAAGATCAACCAACACATTGAAATAAGCTAAATTCAGCAGCGGCTTATTTTTAAATTTCAACAGTATGAGTAGAATAGTTGTTATTACATGCGTACATATTATTCTTTGCGTATTATTTCTATGCGATAAGATTTTTATTGAAATTGATAATTTAAGAAACTTATTTTTCAATGAGCTACTAGTTTATGCATCGCTCTACATAAAAACATTTAAGTTTCCTGCAGTAGAATAAGAAATCTAAATCTTCAATTAATACATTAGAATAGGCTAAATACAGTATTGGCTTCTTTTAAGTTTCGGCAGAATGCATAGGAAGAATCGTAGGGTTATGATTAGTATTTAATTAGTTTCAGATATACATTTAAATTGTCACTTGGCATGATGTTAACTAAATAAGCTGTCGGTATTATTTCTATGCATAGAGAGAATTGTAGTTCATGCACTTTATTGAGATTGATTATTTAAGTTTATTTCATGTAGAATTAGCCGGTCAATTTTTATTTTCTAAAAGCGTGTGCATTCATATCGATATTACTTTTATGCGATAGCTACTATATGCGCCACTTCTCAATTTCCGTCAAGTATGTACGTACGTCGTCATTTGTAAATTAGAAGATAATGTACATCACTTTATTCATGAAGATTATAAAACTTTTTTTTTAAAAAAAAAGTAAAGTTTACAAATTTCCGTACTTTTTTTAATAAAAATATTTTTTTCAATTTGTTTGATAAACTTTTTTTTTTATAATCCTTCTATAACGTACCCTTGATATAAAGAAATTAGTTTCGAATTATATGTAATTAAAGAGTGCCATGTTTCTTGATAAAACTTAGTAATTTTCTATAATGAACTAATTTATACTTGGGGATATGCTTTTTATTGTTTTAAAAACATTGACTTTTGATGCTAAAATTTTGTTGAAACTGAATATTGGTTAATTTTGATTTTAAGAAGAGAATTTTTATTTTTTTTTTTTAAAAAAAAGACGGTTCTATATGAATTCGAATTTATTAAATATTACATAAAAAAAAATTATTTGATTGCTTTAATTTTTATCAAAGCTATTACATTTTTAATGCGAAATTTGCTTATCAGCCAATATAACCTTTCATTATATACCGTATAACCGCGAAATAACGCACATGGGCGTTATTTTGAATTTTGGCCCGAACTAAGCTTAATTTAGGCCGAAAATTGAAATTACACCCCTCCGCATTATTTCGCGTTTATACGGTATTAATTTTACATTTGTTGATATTGAAAGTCCAAGATTCCCACTATGTAAAATATCATTGAATAAGTTTTTACATTTTAATAAATAACCTTTTATAATTTAACTAAATCAACAGTCTTCTTCGCAATAATTATATTTTTGCCGAGTGTTGCTCAATCATTTTATCAGGTTTAGCAACTTTTGTTAAAGTTTGACCGGATTTCTTTTCTACAAACATGAGACATTGTTTTTTTTATATTTCAGTAATCATAATCTATACATTAAATTACGTCAATGTATTAAAACATTTTTTAAAAAATAGATTAATTCAAACAATCATAAATTTTAAGATCGTGATTTATAACATTTATCATCCTTATTTTTACTTCCGAAAATTGCGTTTGTTATAGAAAGAGTTTAATTTTATTAAAATAGTTAAATATTATACAAAGAACTAAGAAACTTTTTCTTACAAAAATAAAAACAAAATATTGGAAAAGATATTTAAACAGTAAAGAATTTTAAACAGATAAACTAGATTTTTTTTTTTTGTGGATTTAAAGAAAATAGTAATTAAGCAATTTAATAAGCTTGTGAATTTTTACTTTGTGAATGTAAAGACGGTGTGAAGATTTCAGTGGTAAAATATAATATTAACTAAGGTTTTTTTTTTAGCAAGGTGGAATTATAATAAGTTTGATAGTTATATTAAAAATTGTTATTCAATTGGTGAAAATCAAATAATGACTCGAACCGATTAATAATGTTCTTTTGGCAACAGCTACGGCAATAGTGCGAAATACTTTTAAATCAATTTGCAAACGTAATAAAATATTAGACATTTTCTCATTTTACTTCGTTGGTGTTGGTATTTCACAAAATTCAAAAACTTTTCGATCTAAAAAAAAGAAATATATATATATCATATATTAAAAAAAAATTGTAAATAATTAAAACGATAACAATTAAATAAAGTAAAACTTTACGTACTTAATTTTCCCAATTCACCATACTTATTCGCGTAATAGAACCCTAACTCTCCTGCCTTTTCAATATAAGCTTTTGCTTTATCTTCGTCTTTTTCGACTCCAAATCCATCTCCATAACATTCACCAACATCATAAGTTCCTTCAGGATCACCCAGTTCGGCTGATTTTAAATAATAATTGAAAGCTTCTTGTTCGTTTTTTTCGACTCCAATTCCATCTTTATAACAGTCACCAACCACATATGCTCCTTTAGCGTGACCCAATTCGGCAGATTTTTGATAATATTTGAAAGCTTCTTGTTCGTTTTTTACAACTCCAATTCCGTCTTTATAACAATTACCAACACAGAATGCTCCTTGAGCAAAGTCCATATCGGCAGATTTTTTAAGATATTCAAATGCCTTACGAGAATTTACATCGACTGCATAACCTTCTCCATAACAAACTCCAACTGTATATATTGCTGCAACGTGGCCCTTGTTAGCAGCTTTTAAATAATATTCAAATGCTTCCTTCTTATTTCCAACTTCTCTGCATTTTTCTGCAAATTCGAATAATTCTACATCTTCTTTATGGTGTACAAACAGTTTGTAAAAAAAGCTTACAATTGCACTCATTTTTAAATTGTATGAAGGATATGGGTATCAGTAGATTAATAGTTGTACTGTAGTGTTTGAAAACCTTTCGAAAAACAAGCAGACAACACCCAGTATTTATAATTGCTCTCGAGATCTCGTAAATAATATTCTACATTATCTATGCGATCAAATTTAAGCCTTTTATGTCTATATACAGAGGTCTCAAGATGTTTAACTGATATATTACCGTTTATCTCGATATTGAAGGCGTTTGCTGCATTATTTACAAATTCCTTTTTTGGCATAAGTAATAGTTATCTGATTATAATAAGAATTAAAGTTATATGTAATACGTACTGTACATACGTACTGTACGTAATAATCATACGTATTACTTCATGTACGTCCATCGTTTAAGGAAAATTTTATTAGATATACCATGATCGAATATTCCGTGCTTTGATGAGGAAGAAAAATATTCCGTGCTTTGTGTGAGAAGAAAACAATTGTGTGGGAAATTATAAATATTCTGTAGGAATGTTCTAGTGATTAAAAATTTTATGATTGGCTAATAATGATAACAAATACGTATATTAATATTGTGTTATTAATATGGTTTAAAACGTCAACGTTAATAACAAGTGGAGTTATTTATCCATTTGCATTTGGGATTTCTATATCCGTACATTATTTGAGGCTTTTTCGTACATCAACTACTAGACTAGGAATAAGCAGGCCCGGCATGTATTGTGCTGTGCCTAGAGTTGTTAGGCGAAACCTCAGGTTTTACGCTGGCAAAATGTAGAAGCCAAAAAATTTTAAAAAGGCGAAATGTCAAAGCCAAAAATTTTAAAAGGCGAAATGTCAGCCGAAAATTTTAAAAAGGCGAAATGACGTAACTGGTAAGATGGAGAAACTTTCGAAACTGGTGAAACTGGTGGAACATGGCAAAACTGGTGAAACATGGCGAACTGGCGAAACTGGTAAAATATGTCGAAACTGAAACTGGCGAACTGGCGAAACTGGTAAAATATGTCGAAACTGAAACTGGCGAATTTGTGAAACTTGGGAAATGGGCGAAACTAAAAATTGGTAAACTAAATAAAATGTAGTAAAAGCTGGTGAAAAAAAAGCTAAAAGTTGTAGCTAAAAGTCGTTGTTATTAAATTTAAAAGTTATAAAAAATAGTAAATGAAGTTTAAAGATGAAGTTTAAAGGTAAATTTTACAAACTTGAAATAATTTTTTTATTTAATTTATAAATATAATTTATTTTTTTTTTCTATACAAACTGGTTGTTTTGAAGATTTTTTATTTATTATTAAGTTTATTGTAGATTAGAAACTTTTTAAATTTAAATGAAAAAAATGCTTTTACAAACTACCAATACATAATACATACATTGAAATTACTGTGATAATTTCTATCGTGAATTGCTGTAAAAAATTCTGTTCCAGAACTTACTCGCCATTCCAGTGGCAACCATATGTGGTTGGGTTAGCCTTCATTGGAATTATTGTAATTTCTATTGTGAGTTACAGTACCGTAAAAAATTCTATTATAACAACGTTGTGTTTGCATTAGAATTATCGTAATTTCTATTGTGAGTTATCTTAAAAATTTCTGTCACGGAACTTACTATTCTAGTGACTACGGTAGGTCGTTAAAGTTATGCTAATTTTAGAATTATTAGAACTATTATAAAATTTTATTATAGGATTTACTTGTTATTCCAGTGACCATAATGTGCGGTTTAGTTTGCATTAGAGTTAACGAGATTTCTAATGTGAGTTACTTTTGTATGGTTGTGCTAGTTTGCATTGGAAGCATTGGAATCATCGTAATTTCTATAATGAGTTCCTAGTGACCACAGTATGCAGTTAAAGTTGAACTGAAATTATCGTGATTTCTAATGCAAATTACTGTAGAAAAATTCAGTTACAGAAATTACCCACTACGTTTCCGGCGGCTACAGTGATTAAGGTTTAGTTGGTATTTATTGGGATATGTATGTGATTGTTACGATTTCTCAGCAATCATCTAGTCAAATTTGACGAATGTTTTTTTTTTTTTTTTTTTGAATTTTATGAATCTATAGGATTCAAATAAAAAAAAAATTCAACGAATTTAATCAGGTTGTTGCTGAGATATCATCGCTCGAAATTTTTTTTTTTTTAAAAAAAGTCAATGTTTATCGAAAATATAAGCTGCGCAAAATTTTCCTAAAACTTTAGCAATAATATCTTAACAACCACATGATCAAATTCGATGAATTTTTTTTGTTTTGTTTGAATTCTATAGATCTATAGAATTTAAATAAAAAATTCATCGAATTTGATCACTCAAAGTTTTTTTAAAATATCAAACCGTCAAAAATAGAAGCTATCAAAATTTTTCTTAAAACTTTTAGCGAAGGTATCTCAGCAACTATCTGATCAAATTCGATGAAAATTTTTTATTGAATTCTATTGATCAATAGAAATCAAATAAAAAATTTTCATCGAATTTGATCAGATAGTTATTGAGAAATCGTCGCTCAAAGTTTTTTTTTTAAAAAAAAAACAAATTCGCCTATAATCAAGAGTGAAAAAATGTAGTAACTCCACAAGTTCTCGTTTATTTGAGCTAAACTTTTACAGAACAAAATTTTAATATATTCTCTGAATGCCTTGTTATTACACAGTAATTACTTTAGACCGAACATTTCAAAATCAGGGTGGTACCATGAATTTTCATCAAAATACTAAAGTATAAGTTTTTCCTAAAACATTAAGCGAAAATAGCTAAGCACCTATCTGATCAATTCGAAGAAAAATTTTTGAAAAAAAATTTCATCGAATTTAATCAGGTGTTTGCTGAAATAACTTCGCTCAAAGTTTTAGGAAAATTTGGTGCAGCTTCTATTTTTGATGGCTTAATGTTTTTAAAAACCTTTGAGCGAAGATATCTAAACAACCACCTTATCAAATTTGAAGAGTTTTTATTTATTTTAATTTTATAGATTTCATAAAATTCAAATAAAAATTTCATCGAATTTGATCAGATAGTAGCTAAGACACATACAATAACTTACAATCGATTGTATGTGATTATATACGATTGTAAGAGATTTCTCAGTAACTATCTGATCAAATTCGATGAAATTTTTTTATAAATCTATAGAATTCAAATAAAAAAAAATTCATCTAATTTGTTCAGGTGGTGCTGAGATATCATCGCTCAAAGTTTTTTTTTAAAAAAAATGTCAAAATGTTTATCAAAAATTAGAACTAAATTCGATGAAACTTTTATTATTAATTTTATGAATCTATAAAATTAAATAATAAAAAAAAAAAAACTCAGAATTATCAGGTGGTTGCTTAGACTTCTTTGCTAAAAGGTTTTTAAAAATATTAAAACATCAAAAATAATTAACCATAGCAAAATTGGACCGGCAGATTCTTGATTTTGATTGGATAAGAGCGACGATCAAAAAATTAGGCCGGAATTACAAATGAAATCATAGCCGCCAATTACTGCGCTTTTCAAATTACTGTGATCACCCGATGATCATCATCACACGGAAATCATTAAATTCTTATTTTTCTTAAAAAATGCTACTTAAAAATTAAGAATTTCAATGATTTCTTGCTGAATTTCGATTTTATCCCTTAGTTTGTATGCAAATTCGGGGCAAATTTGCCCCGAATTTTTTTAAAAAGTTATAATATATCTATTTTTATTAAAAATAATTTTTTTAAAAAAAATTTTTATATTTAATATATTCAAGTTATAATAAATAAAAATACTAGTTTTAATTTTTTAAATAATATATAAAATAAAAATTTTATATAATAGTAAAAAATTGTATTTTTAAAAATTTTTATAATTTTTTTTAAAAATGTTAAAAATGGTTTAAAAAATTAATAATTATTTTATTTATAGTCCAAGTAAATTGTAATAAAATAATAAATTTAGTTATAATAAATAATATTATTAATATTTTTATAATTAAATGATGAAGTTTTAACTTTATTATTAGTATAGAAAAATAAATATAAATTAAATATTATTTTATTTAAAATCTTAAAAAAGCATTCAAATAAATATTAATTAGATTAAACTTTATAAATTATTAAAAATATTATACTTTGTAATTATAATTAAAATATTATTTAAATTTGTTTATTTAATAAATTTATTTATTTAATAAATTTAACTATTTAATAAATTTATTCATTTAAAGTATGAAAATTATTAAAACAGTTAGGTCTTATTTTAGAACAACATAAAGGTATAAAGGTATATTATATTTAATATACCAATAGTTGCTTTAAGATATTGTAACAGTAGCTGATTTCTTTTTTTTGCTATTTTTTTCATTTTGTTTTTTCAAGTATCGACAATATATACATAACTCCCTTTCTTTTCTCTATTCTGCTAAATTATTTCCAGATAAAAAATAAGATAATAGTAATTCAAAATTTTTTGTAACATAAGCAACTCGCCTATTTTTTGACAATTCTGCTGAAGCCACATTATTTGATCTTTTTCTAGTTAGTTTAGTTTTGGTTTTATCTTTTAAACTATCTTGAATTAAATCCCATATGAGTGTAATTCTAAAATTTTTGCTAGATATATCCATATTAGAAAGATAAAAACAATTAACAAGTTTTGTATCTAAAATCCAAAAAAATAATGAAACTATATACAATGTGTAATTAATTGACAATTATAATAATTTCTAAGTTGGTCTGCAATATCAACTCCCCCATATAGTGGTTAAAATCATTAATTATTTTTGGAATTTCCAATTCTTTTCTTACTATATCACCAAAGCTTGACAAATTTTTTTGGCATTTGTACTTGTTATATATGGACGACACTGATTATGAATAATTTTTCACTCATTTTTAGTAATTCCATGAATAGTAGTGTAACTGAAATATTCAGTTATTGGTTGGGTTAGGTCTTTGTTAGAAGAGATTCAAGACAAAGAGGCTTTTATTTAGATAGTTTTTAGAACATGATAGTGGATAATTTCTCTACTAAAGAGCATTTACAGAACTTTTTATAATCTTTTTAATAATTCTAACTATTCTAAATATAATCTTTAAACTGTTTACTGGCCCTGTTATGCAAAACAATTTTATGCATAATGATTTATGTGTAACAATCATATACTAATGATTTATGCATAATGAATTTATGCATAACGAAAATAATAAATAGCAAATAAATAAAAGAAAAACTATACTAAGAAAAATGACTTAGTAGTAGCCGTGACGCGAAGGGTTTAACTGTGTCATGTGACCACATGACCACATAACGTTATACCTGAAAATATTACTAAGTTACAGTAGTAAGTAAATTAACTGGTCCATTATTGATCTATAAAATTGCTAATATATTATTAATTACTTCGCCAAGAATAGTATTCCAATCTAAAACCAAAAGATTTTCAATTTTTAATGTTTTAAAAAATTTAGATGAATTGGTATATACAGTACCACATGCACCTAAATTATTATTGCGCAAATAATCAAAAAGTGGAATACTTAAGAAAAAATTATTCATATATATTCAAAAATTTTTTCCATGTGGAAGTTGTTTTACTAAATGCCAAACCAAACAACCCATTTCATTAATACCACTAATATGCTCTACTTCTACGTTTTTTTCAACTCTTGAATAAAAGCAAAATGTCCATGTATAACCAGCATCACAGAGAGAAAAATTTTATATTCCTCTGGAGTTGGTTTATTTTTCATCTTAACAGTATGTATACTACGACCAGAAAAGCGAACTATCATTTTATTAACAGATAGTTGTGTATGAGGACAATATAATTTTTTAAATGTTTCACAAACATATGATGCTAATAGTTCTATTTTTGAAAACCAATAAGAATTAGGCTTACTTGGGTCATAAATATGTAAAAATCGCTTAATTTGTTGGAATCTATATAATGACATAAAATTTTTAAAATTATGAACTGCTATTTTTTCATTAGAATTCCACAAATCTTCAACTGTATAAATTTTATGAACACCCATATATATAACCAAAGCGATCCAAACTTTTAACTCTTTTAATGTTAATGGAACCCAAATACGCCCACCTTCATGAACTTTTATCTGTTCATACTTGTTAGTATTTTCAACAATTATTTGTAATTATTGATTAGTAAAACACAATTGAAATAACACAATTGAAATAACACAATTGAAATAACACAATTGGATCAACAGTACCAATTTGCATTTCATAAGGCAAAGTTGCACAGGAAAGATATGTAAAGGTTCAAATTCAGATAATTCATAAAGTGTAGATTTATCTACAGGCTTGCTATTAATTACTTTTTTTTTCCTTTTCGAATAGCTTTACTTGTTTCACCAATTTCATCACCTAATTCATCCGTTACAATTCTTTCACTACTTATTTTGTTTAACTACCTACTTGGCCTTTTTACTTTTTACATGAGCCACCCTATTGCTTTTCAGTTTTGTATTACTACTTTCTTTCTGATTTTCTTCACTTATTTCATAAAGATAGTCAATTTCAATTTCCTGGTTAGTGAACCTTTCGCCATGGTAATTGTGCTCAAAAATAGCCAAATATTTTGAGTCAGAAATATCATCGTTACCAGTAGTATATAACTTTTTTTTTTAAAAAAAAGAAAAAAATTGTCTTTGCGATGATTTTATTTAAATTATAAAAAAAAGAACATATTAAAGAATAGGTGTGGGAGGTTTACTGAAATTTTCCAACAACATTGGCGGCAAAGCGATTTTGTGAAAACATTTCTGTTATATACTCTACAAGGTGGTACAAAAAATTAGGGCTTTTACATAATAAAATTTGTCAGTATTGCAGAAAATTTGTTGAAAATTTAAAATTTGGGCAAATTTGCCCGAATACAGACTAAGGGATAACTAATCATCTATTAGTATACTAATTTTTTTTGCTCTTTCAAATTTATTTTGTAATTGAATTTCATAATACATCCATGAATATATTTGAATTTGGGTGTTTCCCAGGTAGGTTCAAAACAGCATATATATGCTTGTTTAACTAAATCTGTTCTATTTTTTCTTGTTGCCCTTGAAAAAGCTTGTATTTTTTTTATCTGACATAAGTTTACTAATTTGGAAAAGAATGACAGAAGTTCAATTAGTTTTGTATTTATAATTATTTTGGTATTTATATTCAATTTTAAATTCCCGATTTTAGATTTCCGATTTTTAGATTTATGTGTGGTGTGTGATAAATGAAAATCATCACAGTAATTTGAAAAGCGCAGTAAGTGAAAATTGTTCCTGGGCCAATTTTTTTAAGTATTTCTATTTTTTGTAATGAATAAATTTAAAATCGGGTTCAATTTTGTTGTTTTGATAATCGACCAATTTTTTTTAAACTTTAAGCGATGATATCTCAATAACTACCTACTTAAAATCGATGTACCGTAAAATATGGAAAATAAGCATAACACCCTCTACCCTGCTTTTTTCAATTTCAGATTAATGGGAATAACTTTATTAAAGATTTTATTGCTATTTTTGCTAATCTGAAATTGTAAAAAGTAGGGTGGAGGGTGCTGTGCTTATTCTACATATTTTACGGTAATGATTATTATTATTATTATTATTCTATGGATTCATAGAATTAAAATAAAAAAAATTTATATGCACTACTGAAATATTATTCAAAGTTCAAAAAAATTTTAGGCGATTATCAAAACAAAGACTGCGATGCTAACTCAATACCTACTTATCAAAAATCGATATTTATTTATAAAAAAATCTGTAGTAATTTTAGATAAGTAGTTATTGAGATATTTTCGTACGAAGTTTGAACGTTTCATCACGGCTAGGATACTTAGACAATTGTTACATGATGATCGCTAACATGCATAACTTAGCACAGATTTCGTAAATGCCCAACTTTGTTGCGGCCAAATTTTTCTAAAACTTTGAACAAAGATATTTCAGCAACCATCTGATAAAATTCGATCAAAATTTTTTTTATTTGAATTCTATAGAACTATAGAATTTTAATAAAAAAATTTCATTGAATTTGATCAGAGATATCTTTGCTTCGCCTAAAGTTTTTTAAAAAACTTATATTTTGATATTATGATGAAAATTCATGGTACATACTCTGATTTTGAAATGTTCAGTCTTAAGATATTACTGCGCAATAACAAGACTTTTAGAAAATGTATTAAAATTTTGTTCTTTAAATGTTTAGCTCAAATAAAAGAGAACTTGTGGAGGTGAAATTGTTTTTTTTTAAAAAAAAACTTTGAGCGAAGATTTTTCAGCAACACCTGATCAAATTCAATGGAACCTTTTATTCGAATTCCATGGATCAATAGAAATCAAATAAAAAAATTTACATAGAATTTGATCAGATAGTTGCTGAGATAACTTCGCTCAAAGTTTTAAGAAAAATTTTGTCAGCTTCTATTTTTGACGGTTTGATATTTTAAAAAATTTTGAGCGAAGATATATCATCAACCACTGATCAAATTCGATGAATTTTCTTTATTTAAATTCTATAGATCTATAGAATTCAAAAAAAAAATAAATAAATAAATAAATTTATCGAATTTGATCATGAGGTTGCTAAAATATCATTACTAAAGTTTTAGGAAATTTGGCACAGCTTCTATTTTTGATAACTTCGAGCGACGATATCTCAGCAATCACCTGATTAAATTCGTTAAATTTTTTTTTTATTTATTGCGGTTTGCAAAAAAATGTGAAATTTGCAGATCAAAAAAAAAAAAGAAATCGATGATTTCTGATTTCTGATTGCCGATTTTTTTAACATTACTTCTGATGACGTATGTATA
>CAJVPY010003463.1:0-14072 GCA_910591965.1 Dentiscutata erythropus
AAAAAATAATCGTTACGATCATTGAATTTTGCTATTTAATAGCATATTGGACTTCGGGCTTTTAAACTATCAAACGATTATAAACTCTAAATATCAAATTTTATAAAATTGGACCTGATATTATAAGTTTAAAAGCCCGATACATTACTTTTCTTTTATATACGTTTGCATACTATACACGATATATTAATTTATACATAACATCAACCATACCATACACACGTGTATTACTCTTTTTTAGCTGATCTCGTGCAAACTACTTTTCGAAATCCTTTTGACTTTTATGGAAGAAAGCGTGAAATGTTCATGTTGTATACCTTGAACTTCAATAATGTGGATAGTATATATCAAGTTCAAGTCCTAACAGATGATCAGGCATTTTTAAAAAATCTGGTCTACGAATATCAGATGGTAGGCCTAATAATTTCGTTGCTATTTCCTTGCAGAGTTCTTGTCTTTTCCATGAACAAAATGGGACACCATATACCTAAATTTTTTACTTTATCCAAGGTTGCATACCATTCATGCTTTTTTTTCATACTGCCATTTTAATTTTGCATGCGCACCATTATACATTCAGAAAAACATAATCCTTTATTTTTAGTCGCACTTTTTATAGCTTCTTCAATGGTGAGTTTTGCATTACCTGAACAGCGAGAACACCATATATCCAAATATCTTACACATTTAAGATTTGTATAACATTTATGGCTTTCGTTACAAGCGAAGAGTCTAAATCAATCTATTTTTCTGATAAACATTTTCCACCTTTTTTAAACGCAATTTCTTTAGCAATATCAATATTAAGTTTAGAATATCTTGTGCATTGAAAACATTATGTATTTCGATTTTTTATTGTATTTAAAACTGCATACCAAATATGTCCTTGATAACATCTCCATTGTAATAGAGTATGAATTTTTTAATATATTTATTTGGTAAACATTCACCATTCCTAGATTTTTAGCTAAATTTAAATCAACTCTTCGAGTATCTATTACACATTTAGGACCAATAATTATAATGCATTGCCAGAAAAGTGGTATTTATAACTATTTATATATTTTTCAGAAGATAAATACCACCTTTTTTAAGCGCAATTTCTTTAGCAATATTAATATTAAGTTTAAAACATCCAGCACATTGCGGACACCAAGTGCCTTCTTTATATCACATAAAGAAGCGTTCCATTCATGATATTCAATGTAAAGGAGTTTTATTATTGATATAACGTTCGGAAAGACATTGCCCTTCTTTTTATCGAATATCAGGATATCCGTTAAATTTTAATAGAAAAACGTATCTCTAATTTGAAGCGTAGTAATTTTAAAAATTTTTATAAAACAAACTTATATTTAGGATTTAGTACAAGTTTGAGATTCGGGACTAGTTTGAAATTTAGAACAAATTTTGGGACTTAAATTATCTCGAACTTACAAATTGGGATTTAGAACAAAATTTAGGGTAAACCATTCCTAGTTTGGGCCAATAGTAATAACTATTTGACTGCAGTTTTAAAACTAGCTAGATGTCGTGTGTTTATTGTTATTGGTTGCTTATAGTCAGTGTTGGCCGATGACCTAAGTCATATCGTTTTTTTGATATGACCTTGGTCATATAATCATATGACTTTTTGGTCATAATAAAAATTTTTTACTATGATTCTTACTATATTGAAAAAAGGTCATAAGTCATATTAACCCTCATTATGACCAAATGACCTATGGCTGGTCATAAAGGTCATATAGGTCATTGAAGGTCATCGGCGAACACTGCTTATAGTAGATATTACACTTTATATAATCATATAATAAATTGTTAATGCTATAAATCTGGTTTACGTCGTCAAAATAATAATAATCATTTTATCATTCATTTTATTTAGGTAATATTAAAATATAAGCATTAAAAATATGGTGCTCCAAGTCATTTCTCAAATTTCTAAGTTTTTTTTTTAAAAAAAATAATTATAAATTTCATTTTTAAAAATTTAACGATAAAAATCAAATTTTTACCATTATTCTATTAAATTTATCGGTTAAAATTTTTTTTTAATCTTCAAATACCGAAGTTATATATGAGAGACGAAATTGACAATTTTTTCAAAAGATGTTTTTTTACATAAATCAATTTAAACAAGATTATGATCATTTTTCACTTAAGACACAAAAAGTAGTTGATTTGAAAAATTAGTGGAACACTTGAAAAATTTGCTTGTTTCCCGGATTCGTCTTACGAATCATCTAACTCTTCGGAAGCCATGTCACTTCGGAACTTCGATCCGAAAATGGTGATGTGATTTCCGAAGAGTTAGATAATTCGTAAGACGAAACAAGCAAATTTTTCAAGTGTCTCACTAATTTTCAAATCAAAATTGATTTTCTGAAGATCTTTTTTTCTGAAGATCTTTTTTTTGCCAATTTCGTCCGCACCAAGCCCATCTATAAGAATAGTAAAAACATATTAAAAAATTTTTTATCCAATCAAAATTAGTTTAAAAATGATTATGTTTGGTTAGTATATATAAATATATTTGTAGGGTGTGCAATGGGCCGGGTTTGCCTTGGCTCTAACCCAGCCCGTTAAATTATGAGCCCGGCCCAATTTATTATAGGCTTAAAAATCTAGGCCCAGGTTTGGCCCGGCGCGTCTCCAAATAACGTGCCCCCTATATCTAGTTGATAAGTATGATGATCGTAAATTCACACTAAATCAAGGGGTCCGTTAAAACCAGGTGCGTTTAATTGATCTATATACTGCATAAATTAGATCCTTGATATCTATATAACCTGCTAACCTTAATTATATCAAAAAAGTAACTCTAACTTCATCAAAAAAAGTAGTTCTAACGCACCTGACTTTAACATTTCCCCAAATCAGCTGTAAATTATATTGTTTCAAAATAACGCCCCGGCGCGTACTCTAAATAACGTCAAAATAACGCGCCGGAGCGTAGCGGAGTGGACGAGTAAAGTGCATCAAAATTTACGTTTTTGATGCATCAAAAGTTACGATGTTGATGCATCACGGTGATAAAAATCAAGAACATAACTTTGAAAAGGATGTCTTTCTGTCCACGCACGTGACTAAAGTTACGTTTTTGATGCATGACTATATTTGTTAAATAGCAATAAATCAAAAACGTAATTTTGAAAAGGATGTCACGCAACAAAAGTTACGTTTTTGATGCATGACTATATGTAACAAAAATAAGACCGGCATTCTGGTCTAAGCTTTTCCGAATTAGCCCGATCGGAAAATCCCGAAGGGTGATTTTCCTAGCAAAGATCCCAAATAACGTCTACCATAAGCAGCCAATGAGACTTCAAAGATTGACATCATAAATTGATTACATGTTTCTCGTTTCACCTTTTCCCTTTGCTTATCATTGTACATAAATTACTATGCTATATTAAAGATGCATTTTGACGGCTTCTTTCTCGAGTTATTAGTTAATGGGCAACCATTAAAAGAACTTAATATACCTATAAATGAAGCAACGGTATGTTAAGTGTACTTTGTGATTTTGAATGTATAGCTTTTTACTAAATAATTTATCTTTTTAGGAAACCGCAATACCGAAGTCTTATGTTTTAAGTGGGATTTTTAAAGAACGTAAATATAGGTAATAATTTTTTAGTTTGTGAATAAGAAAAATAAAGTATCACCAAAATTTTTTTTATATATAAATAATTAAATTACGAATAAAATATATTAGCCCTAATGTCACATACGCGGCAATTTTTATACCCGGTACAAGATTTGAAGTGAGATTCGCTTCCGCTTTTGCGATCATAGATGCACCAATTATGGCTTTTGTCCACGTAGACGGATCTCACGATTACACACATCACATCTTAAAACAATCAACTTCAATAACCAGAGATGGATTCTGGAATCCTAGTCGAAATAAAAAACTTTTCTTCAAATTCTCATCTGCAACCTCATCCACAACTTCATCCACAAAATCAAATGTGAATGATGTTTGTTCAGGATTAGGTACGGTATCCGTTTATTTTCATAAGGCAAAACGAGTACCAAGAGTAAACCATCGACCACATCAATTTGAAATAAATCAGAAGAAAGTTGTTGGTTCAAAAATATGTTCAGAAATTATGTATTCGACGACATTTGATGAATATGAGGATAGAATATTAAAAGGTGGTACTAATTGGAAGAGAATAGATAAGGATCCTATTGCAGTTTTACACCTGCATTATAGGTCTGTGGAATGGTTAGTGTCTAGGGGATTGAATTTGAATTTATCGGTTAATGAAATAAGATATTTGGAGAGGAATAAGAAGCAGAGGACTAGTGTTAATAGTAACAATTTAGCAAAACGACCAAGTCATGTAATAGTAATAAGTGATGACGAAGAACCTTCAGAAAATGGTGTGATTGATCTTACAGGTTCCTCTAGGAAAAGGACAAAATATGTGCCTGTTATCGAAATTATAGATTCTGATTAACCTTTTATATTGATATGAGAATAAATAGTTTTGAATCGATGTGATAGTTTTAGTTAGCATTAATTTTTTTTTTTTTGTTAAACATTTGAAATGGCATCACTAAATCAAAAACTTTAAAGGTTTAGATCAAATTTTGGTTTATTTAGAAAAAAGATATTAATATCATAATTATTATTATTATTTATTCTTAACCTCACATTAACGAAAGTTCTGACCTTTAGTGTGTCTTTTGTTATTGTGATATTTATCGGCATTTGTACATGTATTTTTACTTTATTTGCCTTTCTTTTTTTTTTTTTTTTTTTTTGAGTGTACATTGCTTTTATAACAAAATAATTCACCACACGTTAATTAAATAATTAAATTAACTACGTTAATAATAAATACACAAATAAGAAACTCATTATCTAAAATTTTTATTCATCCTCTAATTTTAAAGGGTTCACAACCTTTGCGAGTTTAGAATATTTGTAAACCACCTGTTCATCCAAATCATGATAATCCTTTATCGACATTTTCAACTCAAAATAACCTTTATTTGACCTACGTGATATTTTCGAATCCAAACATGGATGTTGGTTCTTTATGTACGCAGCAACCTCATTACCAAACTTTGATAAAATCTTATAACCAACCAACTTAAATGGAGATAAAATATTGAAGACAATATCCTTAACATCTTCATCAGTTTCGTAATCAATTAAACCAAGTGAAAAATTAACGTTTATTGTGACATGATACTTTTTAACAACTTGGTCCACAAGAGCATCCAAAGCAACCAAGAAACTATCTACCAAAGTTACAGCCCCAAAATTATCAATTCCATTACGACCTGGAGATGGAATTTGAAAGTAATCAAGTTCTAAATCGAGTTCTCGACGAGATACATAAAAAGAGGATGATTCAGAAAAATAAGATTCGTCAGGCCAAAAAATTTCACCAGTTCGATAAAATTGCATTATAAATCTAAATAAATGACCATCCCGATCAAAGAAATATTCATTATTATTCGTAGGTTGAAGTAATGATTGATTTCTTTCTTGAAACATTGTTCCAAGAAGAGTTTCTGGATATGCTGTTAATGTTGACCGATATGTTTCATACTAGATTATTTACGCAGTAAAATATATATATTTAAAAAAAAAAACCATTTAATTATAAAGTAATAAAGATGATCTCTCAGAATTATTAATATAAAAGAATTAAATTATTATTATTATTATTATTATTATTTATTTACCTTTATCCCACCAACATTTAAAATTATTCTCTCATTTATGCTTATTTTTTCGTTTGATTCTTCCACCATTTTTGAGTAAATAAATAAAAAGAAAGCTACATATTTTAAATTTTAAACCAATCGATGACTTTTATATTTCTTTCTATAAATGGTGGTTTGTGTCATTTACATCATTTACGTAAGTACATGCAATATTAATGGCGCATCAAAAAGCAAAATAAATTCGATAGCTCTATATATACTGTATTAAATGGTTTTCAAATATAACTTGTTACAGTTCTGAAATTCAGAGATAAAAATCCTTTCGTAGGTGTAAAGGATCAAGGATAAATGGTCACATTAAGGTGACGAGATCTTTAATTAATCATATAGGGATTTCATCAAAGTTTAGAAATGTCTTTTGTTATACTCAAAAATTAATTTTATTTCAGTTACTTTTTTATTAAAACCTTTAACTTCGTTGATCTTTACGTTTACCGACTGAATATCTATTAAATTCTTGGTCATATTTATAGCTACTCTTCGTCAAAACACTGCCTGAATATTGTAAAGGAATGCCAGCAGAAATTTTATGTAAAAAAACAACTTCTAATCATACATGAAGTTCATTTGATTAGCTAACAATTCTATATTTAAAGTGTTTTTATAAATAAAATTGCACGGGTTCATGAAGAAAATTATTATCGATCGAAGTCGCCGACGCCAGATTATAAAAAAATAAATTCTTATATTTTCATCTTGAAATGTTGGCACAGTAAAAACATCTTTTGCCTATTTTGAAAAGGTTATTTCTAGATTAAAGAATACGTATGTTTTATTTGGATAATTACCTTAATTTGGTCTGTAAGTATTTTATGCGGTTTGCATAATTTTGTGACCCCTATGATTAATTTTTTTTGATTAAATGATTGTGATTGATGAAGTCAGCCAATATACCACGAATATGAGTTTCAGATTTATGATTAGCAATCGCAATCATAATCATAATTAATCATAAGTTATTGGGGTGGCGTACTGACTAATTAATCAAAACTATATTAGATATGTTGATCGTTTTACTATAATCAAATTTTATATCAGTAAAATTAAAATAGTCAAATGAATTATTATTTATATAATTTAAATATAAGGAAAAGTGCAAATTCTAAACGATCCACCTGAATATTGCACTTATTTTTCTAATTTCTTTTGATTGAAAAATCTTCGCAAAGACTATTACAACAAAGTTACGCTCGATTCTTTACATAAAGTTCATGTTAATTCTAACTTACAAGTATCAAAGATAGAATTTTCTAATAAATTTGATATATTCTATTAGTCGAACACTTAAAAGCTACATATTAAGAAAAAATTTTCAAGCGTAGTTTTATTCTTCTACACTTTAAAAACAACTCGTGAAAATTTCTAGGTAATACAATGTTTGGTTAATTAGTTATAAAATTTTGAAATAGATCGATTTTTAATAAATATTTAATACTGTAATAAATTGATTAGTTGATTCATATTGTATAACATGAAAAATCTGTAATATAGTAAATTATATAGTTAGCTAACATAGTTTTGATTAATTAGTCAGTACGCCACCCCAATAAGTTATGCAAACCGCAAGCTGTTATACATTTAGTTTCTTGTTTGTATTGAATTGATACGTGATTATAAGCATTATTTATCAACTAAACTAAGATTATACATCGTAAATATATAAGTTTACAGTTTCTAATAAAATTTTAAAATTTTTATAAAATCTTTATAAAACTCTCGTGGCGAAGCCACAGGTCATTAATTAGTCACATACAAATGAATAAACTGATATTAAAGATGCTAATGACTTGATTTGATATTGTATGCTTTAAATCAAAGATTACCTTTGGCTATACTGAAATAATAGTAAAATTATAACATACATATAAGAAAAGTTTGATTAAAAGGAGTTTATTAAAAGGTCATTTGAAGAGCGTCAACTTGATTGTTAAACATGAATAATGACCACTGTACTATATAATATTACAAGATAATAAGCCAAATCACTATTTTCTTAGAAAACAAAATTTTAATTATTGAAATCTTTGAAATGTCAGATAAAAATTAAACAATTGATTCGTTTTAAATAGCATCTTACAATACTGAAATTGTTCAGTCATTGGATCCTTTCAACTTTTATTCGTTATTCTAACAAACTCTGAGTATTGATATTTTTCTAGATAAAAAACATCTAAAATTTTTGTAATTAAAAATTAAAAGCCGGCTGGCGAGTCACTTTAAAATTCAAATGTTATGAGAAACAATTAATTAACTTTATGCGACTGCGACCTTATATTTATATGTTGTCAGAGTTGGCTAGTAGACCAAAACACTATAATTGACTATTTCAATGAATTATATTCATTCATGTTTATAATATAGCCGTAACTCCTGTTAAAGAATGCGCCAATGAAAACGAATTGGTATCAGGTATTCATAAGGTAAATGCGGGTATTATCGTTATAACGAATGTGAGTATTTTGACGAATCGGACATATTGCAAGGAAACAGGATTTTTTTCAAAGTAAACCCAACTTTACTTACTAAGTAAAGTTGCTCAACATATCGATATCATCTTTTACTCAGCCTGCAATTCGAATAACCTTTTATTTTAATAATAAGTTTTTTTGTATATGTTCCAACCAGGGCCGATGATTTTCTGCGGTGATAAATTGCCGTAACAAAATCAAATTCTGCAAAATTCCGTGCATTGAACTCTCGTAAATTCTGCGTTGTTATCTGTTAAATGAATTCTGCGTTGGTTGTAATAGAAACTTCGAATGTTCTGCAATAAGTTGATTGTTTATTCTTCGGATAATTTCGGATATCAAGCAAAATTTTTAACTCGACCATGCTCGTATTTTTTAGGTTCATTTTATTTTTTATACCGGAAATTTTCGGAAGCTATATTTTTAGCTTTTTAGCATCATGCGTACTTATAAAAAATTATAAACCCTACTTTCTGCACTTTCTGCGACAATTCCGTGCTACCCTTGACGCATTCCATGATTTCTGCGGCATTCCGTGAAATGCAGAAAATCATCCCAACACAGAAAATTGATTTACTGCGCCAAAACGTATAATGAAAAAAGCTATTAGAAAAAGGTCATTCAAATTTTACTAAAATTTGAGAGTAAGTAAAAGATAGTATGTTGAACAACTTTACTTAGCAAGTAAAATTTAGTTTCACTTGGAAAAGATCCTGTTTTCTTGAAAAAAAAAAGATTTTTAACTAAAGAAAAAATCGCGAAACGTATTTATAAAAGATCGTCATAAAATAAAGAAGTGTATGTAATCTTCTAAATAACATCACGCAGTTTAAATAAAGTACCGATTTTTTTATATATAGATGTAAGGAGGGTCTAGAACTGCATAAAATTATCGTTCTTAATGTCAACCATTATGTGCGTGTATGGCAGAAACTTGAATTTTTCGAATAAACAGGTTGTTATTGAGAACGGTAACTTTTTGGCTCGGCGCATTATTTCTATAAAGGGATTTGAAGTTTTTAGATTTTCTGCGCCGTATGTTTATTTCAGTTTAAAAAAAACATCTTTATCGTTATGCCATTGTTCCTAATTTTGGAAATTTCTAGTATTACTTATTATAATAAAATCAATAAAATTGTCCTACGAACGTACTATGATAAACAAAGTTTTTTCTCATTACAAAAGATGTTTTGAAGGTTACGTACGTACGCACAGGTGACACATCAATGACTATATTAATACAGTAATGACAAAAATTAGTCTCAAAAATTAATAAATACCCTACATAAAATTTCATATCACGTAATTAAAGATGTCTAGTACTAGTCAAATTCATAAGGCTCTTTCAAAGGAACTTGAAGCTTTGTCATTTGAAGTAAAAGATGAAAAGTTTTATGAATATCTCGACAAACTTGGGTCTTTACCGCATGCCGAAAAAGAAGCAAAATTTAAAGATTTTTTAGATAAAACAGAACAAATTTATAACAACACATCTAATATATCATCCTTTCATGTTGACGATAATTACACACCGTACCAGATAGATGAATACCGCAAGAAAGCAATCGCAAATCGTTCTTTTTCATTCGCAATGCAGCACAACCTTGAACACATTATCTCTGAGCGGCTTGCGAATTTTTTTAACGTCAACAGTAAACTTATTGGATCCGGCGTAGATGGTAAACAACTTCAACAAGTTACATGTGCAAATATCAATATTGCCAATCGTTTCTTTTGTAAGAAAATCGCTGACAAGCTTTGTAGTAGTTGTCATGTTATTTCTTATTGTAGCAAAGAATGTCAAAAAATGCATTGGAAATTTCATAAAATTAATTGTAAATCTGATATCGCGTCAAAGGATTGGAAACCAGATTATATCAATGAAATGCGAACACCTGCATTCTATTCGAATCAACCTTTTGTTTCTTTTAATCCTTTGATAAGAGAATATTTATGGGGAAATATACCAGCAATTGATATTGTAAATTTAGCTTCCAATGAACTCGCTGACGGTAAATCATGTTCTGATTATAAGGATCCTATTAATCTTCTCTTTGCTGCAAGCGGTGATCTCAATGACGTTATTACATCAGTCAATGGATTACCACTTGACTTCAATCAGCCAGTTAATATTTGTATTAACGATTATGCTGAAAGGGTTGTGATTAGAAATTTTATAATACTTTATCTACTCGCAGAACTCGGAAAAGATGCTATTGATCTCGTTATTCATATTTGGTATTCATCTGCACTTACTGATAAACAATCACTTAAATGCATTGAAATACTCAGTAAAATTCTTCAAGATAAGTTGGATTCAAAGGTGAAGAAAGGATATACATTTGAATTTGGTAAACTCAAGGTTCGAACTCATTTTAATTCCGAGACGTGGATGTGTCTTGCAGAAATGCTTAGCAATGATATTGATCTACAGACAGCTGTTGACATGCGTAACGACATTATGTTAAATCCGGCGCGCGAAGACTATCGACATCGATATATGCAACGTCTTACACCAGGAGAACGAATTTGTTTTGATAATTTCCGCCACCATGGAATTCTACTCCCATATGGTGTGATGAATGCTCATCATAACACACCAAATAGATTCATCATAGATCGGATGTTTGGCTGGACGATGGCCGATAGTTCAGATCCACTCTCTGGATGGGATATATTTAACATTGCCCAGGTTAAATGTGGAACTGCAAAAGAAGACATTTATGGAAAGCTTTTCTTTTATCTCCGTGAGCAATTCGAGAAATTCGTTGATCGTTTACAAAAATTAACAATTAATTTTGATTTATATGATGAGGATGCACTTGAACTTGGTGAAAAATTAAAAGGCAGAAAATTTGATCGGATTCACGTAACTAATCTTAGTGACGAATTATATGTTGGTATTAAACCCACATTAACCAAATTCCAACCACTTCTAAATGCTAATAATCCACATGCAACTTTAATTACACTGTTCATGAATTGGTTGCCTTCTATTCCAGAGTCTGATAAAATAAGAATAATGGAAAGCATTATTATGAAAAAAGCTAGTAAATATAAAAAGAATTGTAATCCGTCATTTTTTGAGGTCTCTAACATGGCATCTATGGTAACGAATAAAGCTTCTACTGAAGCTACAACCTTGTATGATCATACTCAAGCATTTGATTCATATATGAAAAAGATGGGCGCAAATAAAACTGCAGAAAAGGTCGGGTTACGTCGTCGAGAGGTTCATAAAATCGTGCCCAAGAGACTTGGTGCTTGTATGAAGCAAGGTGAACAGCACAATGTTCTGTCTCTTGAAGATGAAAGAGACAGACATTTGTTGTTTGATGTTGGATCGCACACGTTTTTAGAGCGTTATGCTGAATGGGAGATTGTAGCTTAACTTTTATAACATCTCTTATTTTGTTTATTCGCATATAATTTATTTCTGAATTCGAATATTTTTACAACATTTTTAAATATTTTTGGTACAAATTTTCTTACCCTTTATTCTGTATTCAAATTTCTCTACAAAAGATTTAAACCAACTTTATTATGCTAATAAGTATGTACCGTCATTTGCGCTGATATTCTTAATACATTAAGTTTGGTGATTTTATCTTAGTTATAAATATTAACTACGTGTCTAAAACATCGCTATCACTATTGTTATTGGTGGCTTTATTGTGCCGCCACTTTATATCGTTCTTAATTTGTTGCCGGTATTACGTATCATCATTACTGCCACTGGAACTTTTGCCTGTTTCGTTGAATCATTTTTTCTGTTGTTGGTTTTATAAGCATATCATTGCTTTTTTTTCATCATTATAACTATTAGTCAATTATGACCAAGTTTTACAACTTAGATCGAAACTTACATAAAATTATGTAATTTTACATCCTAGTGTTGAGTAGAATTAAATAACTGTAGGTGAAATGCAAAATGAAATAAAAATAAATTTAAACATTCTATATATGGAAATAGATTTTATCTACATAATACCGATGTGCTTAAAAAATAATGAACTTAATATTATAAGTGATAGTATACTTTTGATTTATTTAAAATATAATAAAATTTGGTACACATAGATATTCAATTCTTCGTTTTAAGATTCAAAATTCATTTTAAGTGTATTTAGAATCAAGTTAAATTGATTCCAAATCTATAAATGTTTTTTATATTGATAATGTAGCGCAAAAAGGACATGATCTAATTAAAAATAACTTTTTCCACTAAAATTTTCTTAATCGACTAATTTATCTTACGATATCACATATGAGATAAAATGTCTTCTCATATTAATAAAAATAACAGAGATAAAATATTATTACAGGGTTCTCAAATGGCTGAGCCATTTACATTTTGAAATGAAATTTTTGGAATTCATTTTAAAGTCATTAATTAGAAGATTTAAAGTCAAATTAATTTATTTATAAAGTTTATTGTACTGGCTAATAATCTACAAAATTATTATTTACCTTAGTAAAAGGAAATTTGATCATTCGGTCATTAAAGTCATTTGAAACACTGCAATATTATATATACACTACCTCCTTCGTCCTTGCATATTGTGTTTCCTTCCACCAGTGCTTTTCAGTAACACTGTACGATAAGAATTAAATGTTTATATAGGACAATTTTACTCTCATTTATACCTTTTTTTAAACCTATTTGGTTTTTTTTAAAGAACAATATCTATTATCTAGACCCATTTTAATACTGGATTTTTTTTGTGCATCTTATCCCATATGTACATGTTTTATTTTTTATGTTAACTCCATACACGAAATTTTTGTAACATTATAAAAAACATGAAAATTCGTTCTTTTTTATCATTTCATAAGTTCATAACGTTTTTATTATGTACCTTTTTCATGTTAATATTGATAGAAAAGGTATTAAGTCAGGATTCATGCCATCTATCACCAACTAAACCAAAAACAATTATTGGGTATTATCCGGCTTATAGTCCTAATAATTTAAAACCGGGGATAGATTTTGATATCAATCTATCAATTAATCACTTAAACTATATTGGTATGCGAAATTAAAGCTTTTAATCTATTTAATTACAATTAGGTTTAATAAAGTTTATTTAATTTAATATTTATAGCATTTGGTCCAAATGATCTTGTCAATAATGGCAACAATACGAATCCTGGTGGAGACCCATATGCAATTATGAGCCGTCAAAGTCAATTTTCCAAACTTAATGATCTGAAAAATTATAAGACTAAGAACAATCTAAACTTTACAGTAAGCAATAATCTTAAATCAACATTAAAAATGATTTGTCATTAGTAGTAACCAAAATGTTATGTTTTAGATTATTCTATCAGTCCTGTTACCAACTGATGCGAGTAATTTAACTCAACTCCTCTATGTAGGGTCAGGACCAAATTCATCAGTGTCATCAGGAGGAACGGCTTTGATGGAGTAAGATTAATGTTTTTATTTTATTCGTTACATGATTATTTGGATGTCGCCAATTGAAAACCGATAATTCTTGAATTTGAATTTAAAACTTCACGGAACGGAGTATGGTTTATCAGTTCCGAAAAATAATATAGTTATATCATTTCATCGTATTTAAACCAATACTTGAATTGGTATCATTAGATTAGATTTTCAAAGTCTGTAAGCCTGTATCTGTGAAATGAAATATCTGAAAATCAAAGATTCTTGATTTTCCTTTGGCGGCACAATTTATTAAATAGTTATTAATACTTTCCAATTAACTTGTAGATTGACATTGATTATCCCTTTAAGTTGCCGTGCAATCCTGGCCCCTCCAGGGGTCTAGACACTTTTGCAGTAACGTGACCGTCACGTGGTGTGGCGTAATTTTTTGCTTTAGTTTA
>CAJVPY010003464.1:0-14070 GCA_910591965.1 Dentiscutata erythropus
AGCTTCTAGTCTGAGCTCTCATTCTTGAATGTAATTTATATGATTTTGTCAATATACAAATTAAGTTTTTATATATTATGTAATTACTTGTATAAATTACCCAATAAAGATATGAGCAAGGCCTCACCTTAATACCAATATATATATATATATATATATATATATATGTTGTGTCTCAGATCGATTCTTGTGTTGGATCTAATCCGATGTGCATCAGATACTAATTTTCAGGTGACGTGTGTCGTCTAAAGATCGGTTATCTGATGTGCATAAGATATAATCTGATACAAGATCATCAATTATTTTAGAATTAGTAAAATTTGTTTCAATGAAAAATGCGAAAAATACAATAACATCATTATAAATAAGGGTATATAAAAAGCTTTTTGGCTTTATTTTTGCCTTTCTCTTTCTTAGTTGTTTTACGTTTTATGCCAGCCATATTTTACTGGTATTTTTTTTTTAGTCAATATTGACTTTATATCTCTTCGCATTCGATCTTGGTGCTTTCGCATTCAATCTTGGTATAATTCTTGGGTGCTTTTATATTTGATATTGCTTTAATTAATTAGTACTTAACACTGTCTTTCTATACTTGGTAGCATATTTTTTTCTTTCAGTTCACTTGATCTTAACGCTCTCTTCATATGCTAATTATTTTTCTTTAATTTTTAGCATTGTCTCTTTATATTTGGTGCCACATTTTTTTAATCTCAACATGTCTCTCTATATTTGGGGCCATATATATTTTTTTTTCAACCCCTGTCTCTCCATACTTAGTACTACATACTTTTTTTAATCACAGCATCTTTCATATTGGTGCCATATATTTTTATTGGTTTTACACTTTTTCTCTTTATATTTTTCCTTGGCTCTACATACTCTTCTTTGATTCAATTCTTAAAATTGTCTTGTATTTGGTGTGGCTTATTTTTGATCTCTATTTGGTGTTGCATCACTTTATTTAGCACTACTTTTTTTTTTTTACAATTTTTTTTTCTTTTTTTATCCAGTACCTATTGGAATACATATTTATTAGCAGAAGTACTTTTAATCAAATTCTCGAGAGATATATTAAAAAACTATCAAAAGCAAAGCAAGCAAAGGCCCTAATAAATAACAAGCTTTTAAATAAAATCAAATTGATTTTGTTAAATCCTAAATACACTTCGCTTTATAATAAAAATATATGTAGTTGGGCCAAAAGGAAATTTGAGCTTAAGGAAATTTTACCTAGAGATTACAGAGTAATCGTAAAAGCTACAAACAATCCTGTGTTAATAACTGAAAAGTTTTATGAAGTTCTTTGTCATACTCATGGTAAAGTAATGCAGCATGGCGGCCAAAAATAAACTTGGAAGTCAATCCATAAAAATAGGGATATGTAAAGCAAGAAGTCGTTGAACAGTTTGTTAACAATTGCACTGCATGTGCTACAAAAAAACTGGCATTTCACTCTTTAGTGAAAGCCAATAATTGCCAAGAATTTTTTATTTTGCATACAGAAATGTTTTATTTTATTCATGCAATTACAATTAAAGTTAAAATTATCTAATTGTATTTTTTTTATTTTATAGATAGATTTAATTGATTTATCTTATATCCCAGATAGTGAGTTCAAATACATGTGTTATTTAAGAGATCATTTAAGTAGGTTCTTATGGGCAAGAGCAATCACATCTAAGAGACCAATTGAAGTCGCATCGTATCTTTTTGACCTTTTTTATCTTATTGGATCACCACCAACTATTCTGCAATTGGATAATAGAAAGAAGTTTGTTGCACAAGTTATTAAAGAATTAATTGAACTTTGGCTCTCAGTAAAAATCATTAACAGACATCCCAGGCACTTCTAATCACAAGGCCTTGTCGAACGGGCTAATGGCATTTTGAAACAAAAACTGAGAAAATGGAGAGAAACAACTGGTCGTAATGACTGGTTGTTTGGCTTGAGGTTTATTGTAGTAGCTATGAATAATTCATGGTGTAGGTCTTCTATGAACTAGTTTATGGAGACAAGCCCCCATAGTAACTGTACTTTGGTTAATGAATTATATGATAATAATATCTTTGATGAAGAAAATATACCAGGTACAGTAGAGATCCCAAATGATGAAATCAATTTGGATAGTAACATGACAGATAATAAAAAAAAAATAAAATAAGTAAAAAATAATATAAATTAATTTATTTAAATTTTTATCTTTTTTTTTTAGGTATTTTATCTAACAATAATAATGATCATGAAATATTATCTGATTATTTTTGGTTGTCTAGTGTCTTTG
Source organism: Dentiscutata erythropus (assembly GCA_910591965.1). Taxonomy (NCBI): domain Eukaryota; kingdom Fungi; phylum Glomeromycota; class Glomeromycetes; order Diversisporales; family Gigasporaceae; genus Dentiscutata; species Dentiscutata erythropus. The sequence goes on from CAJVPY010003464.1 coordinate 2,286, forward strand.
CCTGATTTGGTATCTTTGTCTGGCTTGGTATCTTTACCTGGTCCATCTTTGCCTAGTTCATCTTCACCTGGTCCATTTTCATCTGGTCCACCTTTGCCTAGTCCATTTTCACATCTTTGCCTAGTCTATCTTTGCCTGGTCTATCTTTGCCTGGTCCATCTTCGCCTGGTAATCTAAATTGTGCTCAAGTATTTTTATTTAATAATCAAGATTGTTTTTATTCAGTTCTTTTTTTTTTAATTGTGTTTAATAACCTAGCTATACTTTTTATATTGCAACTATATTAATTTTTTTATATAATTTTGCAATCAAGGTTGTGATAGTTTAGTGCCTTTGCTTTCTTTGCCTGGTAACCAAGAGCTTTCGCCTGGTAATCAACAAGTATTTTCACCAGGCAACTAATGTCATAGTCAGATGCTTTTGTCTAATGGTTCTTTCTTTTTATGCTGCACTATATTAATATTTTTATATATTTTTGCAATCAAGGTTGTGTTAGTTCAGTGCCTTTGCTTTCTTTGCCTAGTAACTAAGAGCTTTCACCTGATAATCAACAAGTATTTTCACTGGGAAATCAATGTTATGGTCAAATACTTTTGCCCAGTGGTTCTTTTATTTTATGCTGCAACTGTATTAATATTTTATATAATTTTGCAATCAAGGTCATGTTAGTTCAGTATCTTTGTTTTCTTCGTCTGGTAATCAAAAGCTTTCACCTGGTAATCAACAAGTATTTTCACCAGACAACCAACATCATGGTCAAATGCTTTTGTTCAATAGTTCTTTTTTTTTATGCTGCAACTGTATTAATATTTTTATATATTTTTGCAATCAAGATCATGTTAGTTCAGTACCTTTGTTTTCTTTGCCCAGTAATCAGAACTTTCACCTAGTAATCAAAAAGTATTTTCACTAGGCAATTAACATCATAGTCAAATGCTTTTGCCCAGTGGTTCTTTTTTTTTTTATACTGCTACTATATTAATATTTTTATATATTTTTGCAATCAAGGTTGTATTAGTTTAGTGATTTCATTTTCTTTGCCCAGCAATCAAAACCAAGTGCCTTTGTTCAGTAAGCAGGATTGTGGCCAAGTGTTTTATTCTGTTAATCAAGGTAGTAATCAAGTATTTTATTTTGGTTACTTTTCTTTTTAATTGTATTTAATTAGCTATATTTTTTATATTGCAACTATATTAATATTATCTTTTATAATCAAGGTTGTGATAGTTTAATGACTTCGCTTTCTTTGCCTGGTAATCAAAGTTGTGGTCAAGCATCTTTGTCTAGTAATCAAGCTGGTGGTTAAATATCTTTGCCTGGTAATCAAGCTGGTGGTCAAATATCTTGTCTAGTAATCAAGATGATTGTTCAATGTTTTTGCCTGATAGTCAAGCTATTTTTTTAGTGCCTTTACCCATTGCCGGTGTTGGTTTTTTAGAACCTTCATTTGTGAGCTGTGTTAATTAGGAGTCTCTATCTAATAGTTACAGTAGATTTTAATGTTTATTTGTTTGATATTGATCGGAATACAATAATAATTTTTTAAATAAACTAAATTTTTAGTTCTTGGAGACATTACCAATAACAATTTGAATTCTAATTGCCATCAATTCATCAAGATATTGCACATCAGAATCTTGAGCTATATACCGAAAAAATGACACATCAAATATTAAAAAAAAGAAAACTTATTGATTTTCAAGTTGGCAATTTGGTAAGGTTAAGCGTTCCAAAGATTGATCGATATGGTATCGATCATCTAACTCTTCTCTGTAAGGTTTTGGAAAAAACAGGTAAGGATCTTTATCAACTTGGGTGTAAGTATGGTATGATAGTGTATGCTACCCTTCTGGTGAACTTGAAATGCTTGAAACCATTACTTGCCCTAAATTGATGAAATTCTATCAAACCAATTAATAGTTCATAAGGCTGGGTAACTTCAAAGTATAAAAACTATGTCGAGTTCTATCTGTAATTGTAAGGGTTTATGTGATAGCAAGAAATGCAAGTGCAAAAAGATAAATGCAAAATATATAAGCCATTGTTATAGTGGAAGGGAAGGTCATGTTTAAATAAGAACTAATCTATCAATAATAAAAAAATTATTATTTTTCTATTTTCTGCATATACTAAATAATAAACTGTTTAAAATAATAATTTTATTTTAATAATATATGAAATAATTCAAAATAATGCAAAATAAATGAAAAAATAAAGGTAAAGTAAAAATCAATATGAAAATAATGAAATTAAAGTTGAGCAAAAAGAATAAATATAACAGAGTTTAAGCGAAAAAATTTGAATTATTCAGGCAATGAAATTGATCAAAAAAACTACGAGTAGAATGAGAGCAAAAGTGGGTTTATTTATATATTTTTGAAATGATTCTAATATACTCAAATTAATTCAATTTATTATAAAATTTATTAACGACGATAGTTTATAACTTTTGCATTATTTAAAGTAATCAATTTTTTATATATTACATTTGCAGTTTAATTCTAATCTATTCTGATTTATTGTAATAAATTTGCTATATTTTTATCTTTTTTAATTATATCAAATTTAATATATTAAATACATTTGACATATATCACTTTATTGAATTTTAAATGCCAATGTACTCAATTAAAAAATCATAACTCCTGAAATGCATTTAATCAATTTAGTATTAGTTAAAACAATGCAAATTAATTTGATTACCTTAAATATATTAGCCCCTATCAAACTATTGCCCTTTTAAACTTTCATTACTATATTTAAGAATACAAACTACTTCTATTTGAATTAATCTGCATTAAATCAAACTAATTCTATTTATAGTAAATTTCTCAAACATGCATATTTCATATTTTTGATTGTTATATATAATTATAATAGACTTTATTTAATTAGATTGTATTAAACTATATTTATTCATTTTAAGGTAATTTAGTACTATTTAGAACAATGCGCAATAATTCGATTACCTTAAAAATATTAGCTCCTATCAATCTATTACCTTTTTAAACTTTTGTTACTATATTTAGAAATGCGAACTACTTTATTTGAATTAATCTGCATTAAAACAAACTAAGTTCATTTATAGTAAATTTCTTGAACATGCTAATTTTGCATTATTCGATTGTTATATAGAATCATAATAAACTTTCATTTAATTAGATTTCATATTTATTTATACTAATATAATTAATATATAAGGGGTTTATAAACTAAAATAAAGTAAAAGTTTTACTTTTTATAAAGATAATTGTTGACTTAATACAATAAGATTTAAATAATCTGAATCTATATAATTAATTTAGCTAAAAAGCAATTAAAATAATCGATCTTTTATACTTATTTGAATTGAATCATTAATATTTAAAATCAATAATATTTTAATATATTAATTAATAATACTTTGAATAAATAAAAATAAATCTAAAATTTATTTGAATAGTTTAAAATCCTTTCAAATTAATTCGAATTAATTCGGAATATATAATATAAAAATTTTAGATTATCATTAATTTTATAAAATAAATTTAATTTAACAATTAATATTAATAAGAATATTTTAATTTATCAATAATTTTATAAAATAAATTTACTTTAACTAATTTTAAAATAAAAATAATATCAAATGGATTCAAAATGACTAAAACTAAATAAGCATAAGTCTAACTGATTGTGCAACAATATAAAATTTTAATGCAAAGATTCTATTTTTGTCAATTATTTATTTTTTTTAATTAAATAATGTGCAATAATAAAGATTTTTAAAAATTTAAATCAAATTTATTTATTTAAATTATTTTTATACTAAATATAGTAATATAATTTTTTGTGAAATAAACTTATACAAAATAATTTTAAAAACTTCAAACTATTGTGAATTGATTTGATTAAATTAATATTACTAAAAAAAATAGTATTTAAATAATTAATAAAATATTGAAATAATCAAATATTTTGAAATTTTATAATTTATATGATATTTTTATTTATTAGAATTATTGGAATTACTTCGATTTTTTAAATAATCCTATTTGCTTTTCCATTTTACAAATAGATTTTTGTTATATTTATTTAAATAATACTTTACTAAATTATTTTGAATCTTTGCAATATAGATTAATCTATTTTAAATCAAATCGTATATTTTATTTATAAATAAAATTCTGTGATAGTCTAAATTAATTCTTGAATATTGACGTTTAAAAATATTAGCTCTTTAATTTTAATTATTTTTAATTATATCAAGCATTTTTAATATAATTCAAATTATTTCAAATTATTTTACTCTTATAGTTTATAGTAATTTATCTCAATATGTTTTATTCTTGAATATTGACGTTTAAAAATATTAGCTCTTTAATTTTAATTAATTTTAATTATTTCAATTATTTTTAATATATTTCGAATTATTTTGAATTATTTTGCTCTCATAGTTTATAGTAATTTATCTTAATCTGTTTCATTCTTGAATATTGACGTTTAAAACTTTTAGCTCTTTAATTTTAATTATTGTTAAGAGTGGTAATAGATATTACATAATATAGGAGTACCCCAACATAAGTCAACTCTGATTGGCTGATTTAAAAATAGTTATATAATATATATAATATATATAATTATATTACTATTATATATAATAATAATATAAATTTGAATAACTTTTGATCCACTGAACCGATTTGGATGCTTTAACTACCAAACTGATCCTTAGGATGACAGTTTTCTAATGGATCCAAAATCATCCAATTCGGGTCACAGAATCCCGAGATCAGAAGTATTTTGTATTATATTTATTATATAATAATACTTCTGATCTCGGGATTCTGTGATCCAAATTGGATGATTTTGAATTCATTAAAAAGCTGTCATCCTAAGGATCATTTTGGTGGTTAAATCATCCAAATTGGTCTAGTGGAGCAAAAGTCATCCAAGTTTATATTATTATATATATAATAATAATATAATTATATATTATATATATGGAAATACTTTCATGGCTCTATAGTGTCATGACACTATTGTATATTAAATATTAGTATAACATATAAATCAAAACAAACAAAGTTTAATTCTTTTGACATTAAGGTAAAGGTAAATATTAGAAGTTAGAGTTAGATAAGGTTTATAGTAAAATTTTGTAAGAAATTTTTTTTGTTAGAACCCAAAAGGTGGTTTCATAGACAAAATTTTGAGTTATAATTGATTTTTTAAAAAATTCTTTATTTTTGTTACACAAAGCTATTTTTTACATTACACCTGATCTTAAATTTTAATTGGCTGTAATGCCATAGTGCTAAAGCACTATGGTGCTAAAAAAATATTCCCAATATATATATATTATATATATATATTATATATATTATATATAATTCATAAGTGTAATATAAGAATTTGCCTGACCCCACCCCCTAGAATATTACGTAATATCTGTCACTGCCCTAATTATTTTGAACTTTTATAATATATTTCAATTATTTTGAATTAGTTTGCTCTTATAGTTTACAATAATTTATCTCAATCTATTTCAAATTGTTACGAATTATTTTAAATTATTTTATATAATATTGTGTAATTTCTTGCATAATATTGCATAATAATCTTATGTAATATTTCGTAATTTTATATTTTGCAATATTGCGAAAGTTATTACTAATATTATAGTTTTTTTAGGCTTTATAAATTATTGCGCAATATTATGCTCTATTAAATTTGCTAATGCTATAATGTCAGAAACTAAGCTCTTGGCAGATCATACCTATCTATTAAGTCTAATCAACTCTTGGTACAAAATTTATATAGCAAACTGTAATGACTACAATAGGACCCTAAAAAACTCTAATTCAACTTATATATTACCAAAAAAGGAAATTTTACATAGAAATTATCAAACATTGCTTTTTTATATAGTAAATTTTTAAAATTTGCACTATTTTATATATCTATTTAGCCAAATTTATACAAACTTTATACAGACTTAGATCTAAGTTGTATCAGAGTTCTTCAGGGCCCTACTACAATACTATATTATAACAATCTGTCAAAGGTGTAGCTGTAGTGCTTAAGTCCAATCTCCAACCATATATCTACAACATAAAAGCTATATTAGGTTATGCTTTACTAATTGATCTTTTTTTTTTCAACTGCAACAAAATGTGGATTATTGCAATTTACATACCCTCAGGCAATTTGAGTACAATAAACTCTGTATAGCCAATAGATTCAGCAAGTCTGATCTTTCAACTACAACACTATTGTAGCAGGAGATTTCAACTTAAACATCAACAAGAAAAACCTGTCAACTTTAATTACACATCTAAATTCTAATTAGTTTGTTATAATTCTATACTCTATGTGAAGCAATCAAAGTATATCAAGTCAAATTGATAACATATGGACCAACCAAAAAATAGTACTGGATTTCAATTAACCACTATTATAATCATTAATCTCTTTGACTAACAGTGATCATAAAATAATTCACTCATACTAGTACTTCTATAATAATATAACAATACCATATCAATGACGAACAAGGCACAAAATATACAACTATACAAATACCAATAAAGAGAAGTAGCAAGATTTCAAAAACTTGATTGAATTATATACACAACAATTATCGACAACCTATAAGCAAATAACTAACCAACAATTACTTGTCAAAGCTTAGAACAACATACAACAAATTATCAAACAGTCAGCTAATAAGCATATTGAATACAATATAATTGGTTTAAGAATATTCAAACCCTTCTCTCACCAAGCAACAAAATTCTACAAGCAGTTCAAACAAATAAATAAAGTCATTACTCTATTAACTCAATTTACCCTACTATCAATACTGTACCTGGTGGACAATACAAATCAAATATTACAAACAATCAAATCAGTAAATTGGTAATCAGGCAGATATTTGCTGCTGAATTAGCTACTTCAAACTTTACTTGAATGATAACAGAACTTAAAAAACTTCACAAAGCCCTTTACATGGTATGAAATGCAGAAAATCAGAAACAACAAAAACAATTGATCCATAACTATATCATCAAATGACAACAAAATTTTCAAAACAATACCAACAAAATGATTAACAGCATACTTAAATGCTAACAACAACATGTCAGTTTAACTAATATAACACTAATAGCAGAAGTTATTACAGATCCTATACTCATTAAACAGGCAATAGCAAAACACTTTGAACGTTAAACTGACCACAATTCAACCAACTGGAACTTATAGCCACTGTGGCAATAATACTACCAACCTATCAGCTCAATTAACTCAGCAGTTTATAATCCACTAATACAATCTATTACAATTACAGAACTAATAGAAACTATACAGCAATTACTGATATCAAAAGCTTCAGGACCTATACTTATCTCCAATAAAATGCTAAAACATTTACTCAAAGTCATTTTATCAAATATTTTAAACATTCTCAATGCATGTTTACATCTAAAAATCATTCCAATAGCCTGGTCTAAAAGATTAGTTTGGCTGATTACAAAAAATAGATATACAAATAGAAACCTTACCAGGACTTGACTCATAATCTCAATCGAGCATATGAGGAGAATCTTCATGAAAATAATAACCAACCGAATCAACCAAATCTTAGTCAAAATTAATGTTCTATCTGAATGTATAATATCACATTACCAAGAACTTCAATGTCCCAACCTATAAACTAGCTTACCCACATTAGTGAAGATACTTATACAAACAATAAAGAACTATGAATTTTAGCAAGACACTTCAAAAGCATATGATATCATTTATATTCTCTTGCTTATCAAATTCTTGGAAAGATTACGCATCCCTACACAAATTAACTAATATTCTATTACACTAACTAACCAAGTCATTACCAGCATAAGAAGAATAGCAGCCTACCCAGTACATAATGGATTAGATCAAGGTGAAATAATATCACCCATACTTTGGAGAATTTGTTATAATCTACTTATCTTGTGGATTAAGAAAGAAACCAAAGAATATACTATAATTGTTACACATCTCCAAACAAATCTTATCTTAATATTGAACATAGCAGTAATTGTTTATATAAATGACACAACTTGGATTGTGTCAAATAGAACCCAACTTGAGAATATCTTGACTCCTTCTACAAATTTGCAAACATCACTGTCAATTCAAATAAATCAGTACTAATGCATAACAATTTAACAAACAAACAACCTATTTTATTCCAAGATCAATGAATCAATAATATAGAAAAGACAAAACATTTAGATTCCTGAAAATATACATAGATTATATATTATCAAACTCAGTAGTTATCAAACAGATAATATATACTTTTAATCAACAACTAAACAAGCTATAACATACATATATAACTGAAAAACAAGCTATTTATATTATTAACAAAGTCTATAAAGAGATATGGAAGCCCAGTAGAGCAATACAATATCAAGTTACTAATCTATTAACCCAATTGTAAACACAGACACCAAGTAATAGAAATCAATATTGCAATTACCCAGAAACACTTCATTGGATCAAACATTATGTTATAAACAATTACAATCCTATTAATATTAATAATATAGTCTAGAGGTTTTTGAACTAATCTAGCTTAGATTAGGTTCAGAGTAAACTAGCTTTATCTTCTATCCGCAAATAGTATAGTCTAGATCAGTGTTGTAATTACATGTAATATTTAGCATAACTATAATAAAGGATACAAGGAAAAGACCTCTCTAATAAAAAAAATAAAAATAAAAATATTGGCAAGAATTACTTATGCTTTTATTAATGTTCTGGTATCACTAAATAGACTTTTAATACTAGTACTAATATACTTTACAATTTTTTTTTATAGTGTAGTGTTGAAATTATTAAGTTATTAAAAATTAAATCAGATAATATATTTGTATTAAGAAGCTTATGGAGCAACAAATATATTAAATAATTGTAAGTTTTCATTAGAAGGCTAAACTATATATTTTTCAAGATAGTCACTAATATATCAACACATCTATAATGTAGAGAAATAATTAATGTTTTGTACTTGCCATTAAGCGAATAAAATAAAATTAAATAGTTTAATATAAATCTTTATCTTCAAATTATACTCAAACACTTCTTATTTATACTTGTGCTATATTGGCAATACAATTCAATATTATTTTGCAATTCAATTTTTATAATAATATTCAACAACATATGTTCTATCGGTATTAGAAATTTCTGATAATGAATGTATGTTTAATATTCATCCTTCTTCTAATTTCATAACAGAGCTCTAGATTCTATTATCAACTCAAATTGCCATATTTAGCTATTTAAATATTGTCATTTTATCTTTCTTAGCTATGATTCTTTTTTCATAATATCTAGTGGCAGTAGTACGTAATCACTAATATCACAAATTCATGACAATCAAAGATTATCTATTCTCTTTCGATGGCAATTAGCTGATTCGAATGTATTATGTTTACTTTTATTCACTTCAATTCCACAATTACAACAATCAGCATTATGTGTTCTTTTGGTATATTTCATATCAGGAGGTTTTTAACAATTGAGAAATGTTTTATGTCTTATGTTTAATATTTCTCAACTTCGATGCTATGTTGGTAATAACATCCAGTTTTCTTAACATGATATATATCTACAGGTTTTGAATATTTTATACTCATTTCTTTCTACATCAACATCATTAGCTAACAATTTTGTACTCAATTTATATGATTCAGCAGAATTTTTTATTTAGATATATATCATTTTACTAACAATCAATTTATTTAAAATAAGCTTGTCGATGAATTAATTGTTAGTGAACTAAGCTGTTGGTGAAGTGATTGTCAGCAAAATATACACTATTCTTAAATTTTACTTAATTTTAGATAACATTTAAATACCTTCATTTTTATTAGCTCCAATTCTATATTTGTAACAATCACCAATATTAAGTGTTTCTCTACCAAATTTCATTAATAATCAAATGCTTTATATCTATTTTTTATAAAACTATTCTTATAACAAGAGCAACCATCAGTATCAGTTAGTTTTTCAGCAGGTCTAGCATACCTGTATTAGTGAAGCTTTGTGGAGAATCAAATATCTTGATTTATTATTGGATATGAATTTATCTTTATTATTATATACACCAAAATTGTTCTGTCTATCTAATTCAGGTTTGTGCTTAGAATTTGCATATTTCCTTTGATTCAATTTCTTTTACTCATCATATAAATAATTCTATTTTCTTCACTTGCTATCAATTTACTGTATCTTATATTAATATTATTTCTACCTTAATTAATTCTTTGATATCAAACTTCTTTCTTTCAATTCCACTAACATTCCTATTTTCTTTTCTGACATAACAATAGTAAATACTATATTCATGTACTCAAATAGCTTATTTTAAACAGATATGTATTATTTCACTGATAATTATTTCACAGACAGCTTGGTTCACTGATAATTAATTTACAGACAAGTTCATTTTGCCAACTGTTCATTTTTTTGACAAGTAATTTTTATAAATTATATAATCTTAACTCTAATTCTAACCTAATACTAACAACAATAACCAAAATTACTTTGTTGGTGAAATGTTGTCGGTGAAATAATTGTCAATGAAATGAACTTGTCTGTGAATTAATTTCAGTAAACTAAGATGTTGGTGAAGTGATTGTTGGCGAAATGCGCACAATCCTTTTAAACACTTATAATAAATGATCTTATACTTACGCATGCAAATAAATAAACTAAATTAATTTAAACAGTAAATATTTACAATGTAAATATTTTGGTGCTAACAGTTATATCTGCTACCCGGTGTTTGCACAAATAGCTGTGATCAGGTTCTAGTTATGTTACGGCTCTTTATATTAGATATGTCATACAGCAATATCATACATTATATATTATATTATATTTCAAAATCTTTGCATATAAAGAAGCAATTGAATGGATTCCATTTGATAAATTATCTAATATTGAAAAAATCTGAAAAGGATTTGGTTCTATATTCAGAAACTTTGTTGGATATCATATGAAAGTTAATAGTACTTCAAAAGTAATATAAATCTAAAAAAAAATTTATTATAGCATTAAATATAGTTTTTTAGCTACTGGTTAGAGTAATTATTAAGATAGTTAATAGTTATGACACAATATATTGGTACCAGTATATATGCTTTTGTAGTTTTATATAAATGTATATAAAAAAATTAGTTACTACCATATGCGAAATAACGCACAGGGGTGTAATTTCGAATTTCAGCCTAAATTAAGCTTAATTCAGGCTGAGATTCAAAATAATGCCCCTGTGTGTTATTTTGTGACTATACGATATTATATTTATTAATAGAGTCACAAAACAAAAGTAGCCCACACAATACAGATATGCAGATGCTTAGCAATTAAATAATAACAATTACAGAGTATATACATAAATTTTGAATCAATCATCAATTGAGTATTCAAGTATTATTAAAAATTTTCTTTTTGTAAATTCTACTATTTTCAACTATTTTAAAAACAGTGATAAATGACTTAGAAATATCTAAATAAAAGAATTTATTTATAGTACTAGATATGTTTTCTCTACTGTGAAAATAGAGATTCTTATTAAGAAATTTTTTTTTTTTAAGGTTTAGTCATGCCATTACTTTATTATCAGAAATAGGATGTACATTTTTACATGTTTTTGTTCTATTTGTAGACATCAGCAAATTTTATATATAGATATATATCGATTACTAACCAAGTGGATATATATCGATTACTAGAACCTCTGCCG
>CAJVPY010003465.1:0-14070 GCA_910591965.1 Dentiscutata erythropus
CTTCTGTTAATTGCTCTAATTATAAATTTAGGTATTTAAAAGTATTTATAATTTTTTGAAATAACTAGACTGGAATAACTGAACTGGAATACTTCCAGTATTTATTTCAGTCCAATCTAGTAATTTTTTTAACTAGACTTATTCCAGTGATAGCACTGATTATAGTATATTTACATATATATACTTATAAAAACCTGTATTAAATAAATAAAAATATTAACAAAAACTCTTCCTAACAATCACTTGTACCAAAATTTTAACTAACGAAAAAACAGAATTTTTGTTGGAGAGTTGTTGCCTTATAGCACAATTTGTCTAGAGGTCAACCTTCTATCTTGGGGGACTCCTCTAAGAGAACATTTGGCATACAAGCCAGGAGCATTATTATACAAAATAACTGGTAGAGGCTTGCCACCTAGTGCTCTTGTATAAAAAAAATCTTGATGAAGAGAATAAGTTATATATGTCAACAAAACTCAAAGGCTGTTATTTAAAGAAAAACATAGAGGAAACCACAGAATTTTTGGATTTTAATACACTTCTTAGAAGTTTTGAAAGTATTTGCAACTAAAAACCTTATATTATATTTTCGCTATTTTGGAATTTTTTTAAAAATTTTTGGCCAAAAAATGAGAAAACTGGCACATCTCTCCAAAAGATTGGCAGTGTTTACTCTTTTCAAATTAGAACACATCTACCAAAATAGAATCTTCTATAAGTTTATTTGAATTATGCTTTGCAAAATAAACAATGACAGTATATTAGAAGTCAGAGGGATTATATATAAAAATTTTTTAATGTTAGATGTTTTCTTTTTTTTTTCTTTTCTTTTCCAATTCTTTTATTACATAGTGTTAGATTAGATTTTATTCTATACAACATTATATAATTTATATAGCCTCATACTAGCAAAAATAGTACCATCATGGCCATTTTTTTAGTCTTATTTCTGCTTTTCTCTTTTTTTTCTTTTGCTTGTTTTTTTGTTTTCATTTAGTTTAGTTTTTTTACTTTTTTTTATTTCTTTTATTTCTTAAATTTCTAGTTGTTCTTTGGTAGAATTCTTCTATCTAGGAGGCTATGAGAAAAAAGTTGAGAAAGAAGACAATCATAATGGGCTGATAAACCAGGTTGGTGAACTGGGGCAAGTTAGCTTAATATAGATTGAACCAAACTGGGGAGACTAAAATTATATATAGGTAACCAGATGAATTATATACTTGTATCTTTAGATGTATTTTTTTTTTGGATTAAATTAATAATTAATAAAGCATGGCATGTAATATGATCACTTAAAAAAAAAAAAAATTAAAAATAAAAAGATTAAAAATTAAATTAATTAGAGATTTTAGGTCTTGCAAAAAAACAATAAAAAGTAAATTAATTTATAATTCTCCAGTTAACTAAAGAATAAGCATAGAATAATATAACAGTTTACTATATAAATTAATATTAGAATTACAATAACACATATAGTATAGTTGGTTAAAGGTGTATAGTATATAGTTATTACAATAAATATAATATTAAATTTAGGAAATTGATATTTCTACACCCTTTTTTGATAATACCACACCCCTGTAGATCATAATTTTTAATACAATTGATTGAAGATATCTCGGCACCCATTTGACCAAATTCAATCAACTTTTTTTATTTTAATTGTAGAAAGCTATAGAATTTAAATAAAAAAAGCTGATCAAATTTGGTCAGATGGGTGCCAAGATATCTTTGATCAAAATGTTTGTAAAATTCAAAACATCTATCAAATATAAGCTGCAGCAACACTTTGATCAAATATATATTGGCACTCACCTGACTATATTCGATCAACTTTTTTTATTTTAATTGTAGAAAGCCTTAGAATTCAAAGAAAAAAAAGTTTATCAAATTTGATCAGGTGGGTGCCAAGATATCTTCGATCAAAGATTTTATAAAATTCAAAATATCTATCAAATATAAGCTGCATCAAAATTGTTTACAAACTTTGATCAAAGTTATCTCAGCATCCATATAACTAAATTTGATCAACTTTTTTTTATTTTTTTTGTAGAAAGTCTTAGAATTCAAAGAAAAATTTGGTTGAATTTAGTCAGATTGGTGCCGAGATATCTTCAATCAAATATTTTGTAAAATTCAAAATATTTATCAAATATAAGCTGCAGTAAAATTGTTTACAAATTTTGATTGAAGATATCTTGGCACCCACCTAACTAAATTCAATCAACTTTTTTTATTTTAATTGTAGGAAGCTGTAGAATTCAAAGAAAAAAATTTGATCAAATTTGGTCAGATGGATGCTGAGATATCTTCGATCAAATACTTTGTAAAATTCAAAACATCTATCAAATATAAGCTGTGCCAAAATTGTTTACAAACTTTGATTGAAAATATCTTGACACCCATCTGACCAAATCTGACCAAATTTTTTTTTATTTTACTTGTATAAAGTGGTAGAATTTAAAGAAAAAAAGCTGATCGAATTTGATCAGATGGGTGTTGAAATATCTTCAATCAATTACTTTGTAAAATTTAAAACTCCTATCAAATATAAGCTGCAGCAATATTGTTTACAAACTTTGATCAAAGATATCTCAGCATCCACCTGACCAAATTTAATCAAATTTTTTTATTTTAATTGTAGAAAGCCGCAGTATTTAAAGAAAAAAAGTTGATCGAATTTGGACAGGTAAGTTCCAAGATATCTTCAATCAAGATTTAAAAAAAAATTAAAAAAATTAAAATGATCTACAGGGGTGTGGCATTATCAAAAAGGGTGTGAAAATATCAATTCCCTAAATTTATACATCATATATTTTATAATAAAACTAATAAAAAAATTATACATTTAGTATAAAGTAGAATAAAAAATTTATATATTTAGTATAGAGTATATTAAAAATTTATAAATATACAGTATATATCTAAAAAAAAAATTATATTGCGTATTTAGTTGAATTGGACTTTAATATCAATATCAAAAAAGATATGTGTATATGAACTTGATGTCTTATATAACCTTTAGAACATGTGTCAGAATAGATAATTATAAATTGGAACTGAATTAATAGTGTAATTAATTAAGGATATTAGTACAGAAATAATTGATTATAAAAGAGGTTAGTAAAATATAAACATATGAAAAATAAGTAAAAAGATATTGATTTTTTAATCTTTTTTTTTAAAAAAAAGTAAAAAATACTAATAATATAATTGCTATAAATTTTACTAAAATAAAATTATATTTTTTGAAATAAATAAATAAATAATTAATATGTTATTTTTTTTTAAATTAAAGCTCTAAACTAGCTTTTTACTGAAATAGAGCTATTTTTTTAATCTTTTTTTTTAAAAAAAGTAAAAATGCTAATTATAGAAACCAAAAACACTAATTATTAGTGTTATAAATATTTTTTATAAAAATATTAAAAAAATAGCTCTATTTTAATATAGAACTAGTTTTGAGGTTTAATTTAAAATAAAAATAGTGTTTTAATAAGATTGATATATGTATATTAATGCTTATAAAAAATTTGCAATTAGTGATTATCATTAGTGACCCTGCCTATATTAGATTTTAATAAATCATTACACACTCTAATGAAGTGTTGTCAATTGGACAGTTTGGTTTTTGAACACTGTGTCAAAATCTGTTCAAAACCTTGTCCAAAACCAAAACTAAATTTAATTAGTTTTGGACAAAATAATATCATCTAAAGCAGAAATAAATCACATGACTAACCACCAATCAAATCATAGAATTTTGATAAAGCAATTAAAAAGAAAAGAGAAAAATCTAAAAAATACAAAAAACAGTAATCTAAACCTACCTTGAATAAATTAATTAAAAATATTAGAAAGGCAATTTTGCATATATAATTATCTAAAATTTCTTCTAACTTTATCCTAAAGTAACATCACTCTTTTTGACAATCACTAAAACCAAAATTCCTACTAACAGAAAAACTTACTTTTTGCTAGAGAGTCAGGGCCTATATAGTGGTTTGTCTAGAGGTTAATAGTTTTGCTTACAGAACTTCTCTAAAGGAATATTTGGCATGCAAGCCAGGAGCATTCTTATACAAGATAACTGGCAGGAGGTGCTCTTATATAAAAAATCTTGGTGAAGAGTGGGTAAAGTCCAACTTTGTCTATGAAGCTTCTAGGTCGTTACTTCAAAGAAGAACACAGGAGAAACAACAGGAAATATGTTTTTCTTAAGCTGCTCTCTTTTATTTAGTTAAGTGGTTCCTCTTTTACTCTCTCTCGTCTCCTAATTGGTCTTCCAAAAAATTTTGATAAAATGTGAGAATTTGGCTTACTCCCTCCAAAAGATCAGCATTGTTTACTTTTCAAATTTGGATAGACTAGTGGAATGCAACTATGTATTTGTTTATAGATAGATATGGTACTACTTCACAGGACTCAGCCAGAAACTCTAATTACGGCAGTAGATGGCTTGAGATATAGGTCCTTCTTGGGTTGGGGTAAGTATAACTCTCAGACAATAGCAGCACCTGGCTCGAGTATGAATTAGGACAGGCAATGAAGTGATTCAAAGTTGGTGAGAAGATCAGAAAGTAATTTTAACACTAAGGTAAAACCTTACAGAAGAGATATACAAACATTGCATTTGTAATACAATTTTTGCTAGCCTTGTATAGGTTATAATAGTGCCTTTAGAATCTTAGATTTCTTTTTATGTTTTTCTTTTTTGCAATTTGTTTTTCTTTTTTCTTGCTTTATTAGTTTTCTTTGTTAGTCATTTTCATAGTTTCTTTGTTTTAACTTTTCCTCTTTTTGTTTCATGTCTCTTGAAAAGAAGGAAGAATTTGAAGGAAAAGTGAGGTCTTGATGTGTTGGGAGCTGAGCCCAAGCTATATTATATCTTTAAATGCGAACACCATATATGAGTTATAATAGCAATCATCAGTTTGATAACCAAAGTTAGGTATCTTTAAGAGATAGCCGGCTTTTAGTCTAATCAACTATTAAGTAGTTTGGTATTTGTATTAAACATCAAATCTTAATAAAATTTTAGTATGTGGTTATCAAAGGAAAAAAAAAAAATTCTAAAGTGACAGTTGATTATATGATTTATTTTTGCTTTAGACATTCTTTAAATATATATATAAATTAAAAATATTAATTTAATATATATATTTAAATATTGTAATGATTATAATATATATAATAAATAATAAATATATAATATCTTTTGATTTTAATTATGTGGAAGAGCCAATAAATGACGGTCAGACTCAACGTACAGAGCGGACTCTGGTTTCTTGCATAGCCGTGAAAACCGGGCATATGGTGAGCAATTTTGTAGAAGACATCTCTCTCTCCTCAATTACCAATACACCCCATCCTATTGAGGAGACATGCTTTAACAAATTTCTTTACAAATACAACCTTCCTCTTCTTCCATCACCCCAAACTCTTAAATCATTCTTACAACACCTTCTTACAAATCAATTTTTCCAACTATACAAAATCTCTGTTAACATCATAACACTTGAGACTCATATTTATCTTAATATTACTGACACTATCTTACCAGGCCATATTACTCTCTCTCTTCAACAGTATTCTGTTTATTATAAATTCCCCATAAGATCTACTTGTTCCTCCAGTAGCTCATCTATCCAACTTACACAATCCAGCCCCTGTGATTTACACTTTACCATTGCTACTCATAATGTCAGAGGCTTTAATGTCACCTCTAAAAGGCAAATCTGGCAAGACTATTGTATTAACCATGACATTTCTATTGCCAGTATTACTGAAACTAAGATCTCAAACAAAACCAAACTTTTTTTTGCAATAATAATCTCTTTACTTACTACTGCACCAACTCCAACAGCTCTATGGAAGGAGCAGCTATTATGGTTCGCAACATCTTAAGCCCCATGTCCATAGCTGTCTAACACATCCTGGTGGAGCTATCACACTGGACTTATTCTTTAAAAGTAATATCAAGCTTCGAGTAATCTCTGTCTATCTTTCTTCAACAGACTCTACTAGACGTAATCTTACTCAAAACACAGTTATTAACTGGATTACACAAGCTCAACAACATAACTTATAACTTATTATTTTGGGTGATTTCAATATACAAGATACCACTTTTAGCTCTTTCTCCAAGTTCAAACTTATTAACTTCCTACACCGTTTTAATATGTTTGATATTGGAGCACATTTTAATCATACACATCCTACCTGGTCTAATAGAATACAATCTAATAGAATTGACTATATCTGGACAAATACTTTCAACATACAATTTCTTCTCGATTACAATCTTGATAATAGCAAAACCAGCACTCTTAGTAATCACCTCATACTTCTAACCTTATGGACCTTTCCTAATGGCTATAGCAAACCTCCTCGCCACCATACTAATATTAGCTGTAGAATCTTTAATTATAAAGCTACCTCCAATGATCAATAGACTAAATTCTCTGAGCT
The DNA here is from genome assembly GCA_910591965.1 of Dentiscutata erythropus. Taxonomy (NCBI): domain Eukaryota; kingdom Fungi; phylum Glomeromycota; class Glomeromycetes; order Diversisporales; family Gigasporaceae; genus Dentiscutata; species Dentiscutata erythropus. The sequence goes on from CAJVPY010003465.1 coordinate 6,472, forward strand.
TACTACATGATTAATTAGAAGAAGTAATATCTCCCTTAGCCTTGATGGTTTTGAGAGTATCGATACTTCTTGGCACAAGTTTTAGCACTATATAATACAGGCTGCAATCAAAACTATCCCTAACAAAATATCACGCAAATGTAGTTACAACCACCAATACAGCTCTAAATATACTGTACTTCATCTTGGTCTCAAGAAACTCGGCTACCTAATTAAGACCCTTCACAAAAGTAGCAGTAACTGCTCTAACCTATGTCTCTCAGATATTGACATACTTATCAACACTTATACCAAGTGCAATCTTCAACCATTAAACTCACTTAATTCTACAACTATCCAACTATGGCTACAACACGCTTACACTATATGGAAACAAGTCTACCACACCTATCATCTTGAACACTCTCTCCGCTTTAGATATCAAATTAACCAGGCTTCTGAAAAAAGATGCGAAACACTTGTATCCAAACCTATTTAAGCTATCAACAGCATACTTAACCAATATCAACCTCCTGTTCATTTTGCCAATATTAAGTTATCCAACCAACTTATAACTGACTCAACTATTATCAAACAGTATATACAAACATACTTTGACAATTGGACCATATACAAACCTATCAATTCAACCATCTTTAATAATTTCTGGCAACAACAGTACCAACCACTTCCTCATATTAATCCAAACTGGTACAATCCACTCACACAAACCATTACTGTTGATGAAGTTCTTCAAACTATCTTTAAGCTTCCTAATAGAAAAGCCTGTAGACCTACAGGCATCAGCTATGAGATAATTAAACATCTTAGTCATTATTGTATCAATACTCTTACTGTTCTTTTTAATTGCTGTCTTTCTGAAAACTCAATACCCAAGCTATGGAAACATGGCAGAATCTACCCCATACCCAAAAACAATGCCTTTGACAGAAATCTCAATCTCACTCACCCAATTAATTTAATTGAGTATGTGAGAAAAATCTATACCAAAATACTAACTAACAGACTTAACCAAGTCTTTTCTTAACATCCTATCCTTTCACCTTTCAATTATGTAGCCCTACCTGGCAACAGCACATCTATTCTTATTCATATTCTTAATAACCTAATTGAAGATGCTAATTGTAATTACAAAGAGATTTGGCTTTTGTCTGAAGATATGAGTAAAGCCTATGACTCTGTTAATTTTGATCTTTTTAAATACTCTCTTCACCGTCTCTCTCTTCCTCAATCTATTATCAACACTCTCTCAAACCTACTCACCAACCGCCAGAATAAAGTCATAACCAACTTTGGTTTGACATCACCATATCAGGTTCAAAATAGTATTAATCAAGGGGAGACCATTACCCCTTTGCTCTGGCAAATCTATTATGACCTTCTAATTACCTACATACATTCAACCTTCCCTGGCTACTCAACTTCTGTCTCATAGCCTACTAATTTAAAAAACTTTTCTACTAATAAGCTTGAAGCTAATAGTTCTGTTTTGGCTTACATAGATAACACTTTGTGGATTGCATCTAGTCAAACTGAGCTATTTAATATTCTTTCAGTTGCTGAATCCTTTTACAATATGGCCAATATTAAAGTTAACCCTACCAAATCTATATTAACATCCAACTCTAAACCTAATACTTATCATCCAATTTCCTTCAACAATGAAACACTTCCACTATGGCCAGCTAATTAGCTCTTTAAGTTCCTTGGCTGCTGGTTTACTCTCAACAACAAACATACTAAACAGATCCAACTTATCTTCTCTGAATCCTCCTAATTAGTTAAAATTGCTAGTACCAAACAAATAACTGACACTCAGGCTAGATATATCATTAATACTGTCATTATTCCTATTTTAGAATACAGAATTCATAATATCATTCTTAGCCAATCTGTTTGCAACAAAATTTTTAGACAACATATTAACTTAGTTAAGCACAAAGCTAAACTTTGTCTTACTATTTCTACTAGTGTTTTACTTCACCCACAAATCTATAATATTAAAAATATTTGGGATATTCAGCTTCAACATCACATTCCTAACTTTATTAAACACCTCAACAACAGATCCCTTCTTGGCATATCTACACATATCCAAATCCAACAACTCCAATATAATCTCTGGTCCTCCATTAGTATATTATCTCACCTAATCCTCTCATTGATGGTCTTAACAGACTTACTACTAATTTTAAAGTTATACAACTTCTCAAATATATAAATTGAACAATTAGTTCTAATCCAAATACGACTATACCTTCCACTATTCAAGAGGGGTCAATTACTCTTGAATCTATCCTGTCACCACACCCTAACTATGCTACTTTCAAAAAACAACTACATTATTACCACATACTTTTTCTTGATCAACTTACTACTTCTGATAATTCCTGTCTTCTTGACTGGAAGCATATCTCTCCAAGACTCAATAAAATACCCAGAGGAAAAATTCCACAATGGTTTAAACTCTTAGAAACCTCTGTTATCAACTATCCTCCTAACCGATCTATTTCTTCTCAGTTACAACTATCACCAACCAATTACTATAGTTACAACACTGGTCACTTCCCAAAACACTCTAAATCCTGGCTTATCACAATATCTAATAACCAAATTATTGTTGGCAAAGCCCATCACCAATCTACATACACTAATCACCACTGGCAGTGTAATCTTACAACTGCTTTCTCATCCTTATATCCTATTCCTAATATAACTACTAAACCATGTCTTAGCTGCTCTCTTAATTCCAATATTATTAATAACAAATGTACTATTCTTATTCCAACTAGCTATACTATTAAATTTCTTGGCAGACTTTATCCTGACAAGTCTATTAACTTTAATGCAAACCCTCTTGACCTCATATATTCAATTCAACTTCAAGATATCTCTTCAATTCCTGCACCTCCAAATCTTTATATACAAACCTTACAAATTCTTTCTATTTTCTTAACTAACTCTGTATCTAACACTCTTTAACAGCTTGCAGATTTTAACCGCCATTTTACTGATCTTACATTTTATACTGATAGATCTGTTGTTAACTCTGAAAACCTCAAATGCTCTATGGGAATTGGTTGGCTACAAGTAGATAACAATAACATTCTTCACACATTCCATGCACAAATCTCATTATGGCCATGCTCTTTTAAGGCTGAATTGCTTGCAATTCTGTCTGCAATATGCATTGCTCCCAGGAACTGCAATATCCAAATTTTTACAGACTCCCAATCTGTGATATCTGCAACCTACTAGCTTTCATTCTTCTAATATACCATACTGGCCCATATGGAATATACTTCTTAACTTTACTAAATCTTATAACTTAAATATCACCTTTTATAAAGTTAAAGCACATCAAAATAATATACTTAATAACAAAGCCAATGAGTTTGCCTGTGACTATCTTTATTTACCATTTCTTATATTTAATTCTTATAATATCTACAACCCCCTGTACACTCTATTTCTTGAAGGCCATTGTCTTGAACTTCCTATTTGTCGCAGCATCCAAACTATATACCATGCAAACATCTTCGCTCTCTGGTCATCTCAAAACCACTTTTAACCTTGGATACAGATTTTTCAGTATCTAAATTCGAACGCAACTTGGCTTTATCTAAATAACAATCAAAAAGTTTCAAACTTTGCACATAGCTTCCAGTCCTCTACTTTTAAAACATTTAGAGTCAAACTCCTTACTGATGAACTTCCTGCACCTTATACTCTACATAAAAGAAACCCTCTTTACTCCAGCACCTGTCACATATGTCAACAAACAAGTACTATGCTGCATTGGGCTATATACCTCTTTCCCAATCTCTTATATAGACTTATTCAAGATTCTTTACAACAAATTTTATCTGCCTATAAACTTCAAATCTCTTCATCTAAAGTCAATCAGCTACACAGCCAAATTACCAATCTTGATAGCCTTCTCATACATGACCTTCTGACAAACCCTCTATTTTCTCTACACTCTCTGGCCTCATCCTTTATGATATTATATATACAATATGTGAATTTACTACCTCTAACCAATTAGCTACTTCAATTTCTATACAACTTTTTCTTTATATCAACAAACAACTCTACTCAAATATCTGGATCCCTTATTGTAGCTCAAGACCCTATCTTTAACCTATACAACCTCAGTCATCATCTACACCTGAATCCTTACACAATGCAATTTCTACATCTGATGCTTCTACTACTCTTCAAACATCTTCCTTAAAAGTATTATCCTGGTATTCTAACTGGATTAATTATCATACACACCCTTCACTTATTTTCAATCTAGCTCAAATCTAGATAAGCTTTGACCACTCTGGTAGGTTTAAGCCACAGATAAGTTATTAGGTATACTTAGTTTCTAGGTTCTTCTAGTCATATGTCTGAGTTCTTATTCTTAGCACTAGGCTTAAAATATAAAACCTTTTTCAATCATATTATTAAGTTTAATAAAGATAAGAGCAAAGTCTCACCTTAAATATTAAAAAAAAAAAAAAAAATTCTAATTTTAATCAAATACAGGGAGGTACCATATTATTGTAGACACTTTTTAAAGATTTATACCAAGCTAAATAAGCATACTATTGGTTTGAAAATTATATAAAAAGTTTATTAAATCTCAGACTTTTAAATAAAAAAAATATATAAAATTCTATACAATAGTTTTTAAAATAATGATTCTAAGACTATTGGGCTTTTTAAAGATGAGACTCCAGGCAATGTAATTACAGAATCTTATCATATCCGGGCCAAGTTATGCCACTATGTCTTAGCAGATAAGTTTACAAAGTCTAAGCATAAAGGAGTAAGCAAAAAGGGTATAAATGAAATAGCTACTGACACATATTTCTCATCTTTAGGTGAAACTCTACTAGAGGATCTGGTAGACAACACTAAAGTTTTTGATCCAATAACTCAAGTTTATCGAGACTGTCTATTCAGTAAGGAAGTATTCCATGCCAAGAATATAAGTATCCGGTCAAAGGATCATATATTATCTTTGGTCGAATTAGAAAAGAAGGCTCTATATCCAATAGATACTAAGTGCTGGATCCTATCAGATGGAATTACTTCTTTGCTATATTTCCATTGGTGTAATAAAGCTTATAAGAATATGGTTAAGGATAGTATATCTAATGAAGAGGCTGAAAAAAAAGCTATAAGAGCCAAGCTTCCAGAAAAGTATCAAAACAAGTATACGTCTCACTTAGCTCATTTTCTCGCAAGCTCGAAAATAGATATATAGTTAACCAATATATAGTAATTAAACTAGGAATTTACTACTTTTATGGCTTTGAGCGAGTATCACGAGAAGCCAGGGCTGTGACATTAAATGTCACACTTCTTCCAATAAGATTTTTTTCACAAGCTCGAGTAAAAATCGCGAGAAGGTGGGCCAAATACCAACTTGAAACATACCTACTGCCTTCTTGCAATACTTGTAAGCCAGCTCAGCCAATTATAAATAGTTAAAATATATTTGTTATCAATATATTTTTATTCAAAAAATTTAACTAGATGCTGATCCAATTTAACAAGCTCTGACACCATGTCCAGACTCTATCCAATATAGATACTGTATCATATACTGCGCCCTAGTGACATGGTGTCCTACCTTGGCAATTAGTTTTTTTTTAATTTATTTAATATCTATATATATAATACTAAAAAATGGTATATAAAATATATAAGCACCAAACAAGACTGAGTGAATATTATTCCCAGCATAAAAAGTTAAAAAAAAATAGTAAAATCGTCCTGCCTTCTCGCAATACTTGCTCGAAGCCAGATATAGTTAGTTATCAGGTTTTTTAATATATTAGTTAACTATATATCTTTTTTTGAGCTTGCGAAAAAAAAGTGGGACTGGATAGAAAATTATATAGAAGAGCAAACCGGTCTTAAGTTGGGCAAAAAACTATCAGATTCAGATTCAGATTTGGTCCTGCCTTTCTGTGATTTCCAATTAAGAGCTAAGAAAAAAAGGATCAAGGAGCAAGCTTAAAATAATAAATACCATCAGCTTTCTCATAAAGCCTTACCTGCTTTTTTCTCATAAATTCGAAAAAAGTTATATTCAGATTACCTATATATTTGGCTTCGAGCAATTTCATCGCTTGAAGATGCTGAAGCTCTTTCTCTTGCTTTAAATACTTAGTTAGCAACTTCTCACTAAGATCATTAATTTCGGCCTTAGATCTAAGTGCAGAATATAATTTTTCTTTAAGCTCTCATTTTCTCATTTCATTACGCCTTCTCATGATAAATCACTCGAAGTTGCAAAATTTTTTTTTTCGAATGAAATGAGAAAAAAAGCGGGAAAAAAATAAAATATATCCTTTTTTCGAATAAATTTGAAAAAAGAAATATTTGAATTACCGGAATATCTGGCTTCTCGTGATGACATCGCGAGAAGGCAGAAGCATTTTTACTTTTGTTTTTTTTGAGCTTGCGAGAAAAAATGAGCTTGTGAGAAAAAATATCGATAATACCGAAAATATATCGATAATACCGAAAATATATTGATAATATTGAAAATATATCAATAATACCGAAAATATATCAAAAAAATACTGAAAATATATCGAAAAAATACTGATAATTTTTTGAAAATTTTTTTGTTTATCTATAAAAAATGCTTCAATATTTACGATCAGATGCCACTCCCCTATCTACTGAAAATATTTAGGATATTATTAAAGCCAAAAATTCAATGAAGCGGGCACCAGAAGTTATGGCTAATAAATACAAAATTTTAATACGACGAGTATATCAAATTTGGAGAGGGGTTCATCCACCAATAGATTTACACTTTTTTCTTATAAATTCAAAAAAAAATTTGGTTAACAAATCAATTCCGCCTCTCGACTTTGACAAGGAAGGTGGAATCAAAGATCAAGGGGCCAAACCAATTCTGTCTGAGCCAGGCTCAAAGGGCTCTTTTTTTCTCGCAAGCTCGAAAAAAAATAATTTAGTTAGCAAACTAATTCTGCCTTCGAGTGATTTATCACGAGAAGGCTGGGGCCAAGAAGATCTAATTGCATTTTACGAAAAAGAAGCTATTCAAGATAAAAAAAATATAGCCAAATTAAAATATATACTATCTAAGTAGATGATCCAGCTCATCGTAGAATGATAAAAACTTCTCACATTCCTTATTGAGAACTTATTTAGCATTGAGAGTATCAAATAACTTTTTTTCAAGTTCGTCATAACTCATAGGTTTTTTTTTCCAAAGTTAGATTGATTTCTGGCCCACCTTCCTTAACATAAGTTAAGACCGGCTTATCCAGAATTGATTTGTTACCCAAATTTTCTCTTTTCGAACTGCCTTTTCATGATAAATCACTCGAAGTCAGATAAATTGGGGATCTAGATAAATCAGTAACCCAGTTATATCTTTTTTCGAGCTTGCGAGAAAAAAGGGAAGGAAAAGAGTGGGACTTATTAACTGAAAGAGGTACAGTAATTACCTTGTCTTTATGTATTAACTTGAATTCACACTTAACAATGGGCTCCCATCCTGCTCGATCAAGCCAAGGTGTACCCAATAATATCCAGGGCTTATCATCATCCATGACCGGA
>CAJVPY010003466.1:0-14070 GCA_910591965.1 Dentiscutata erythropus
TTGTTGAACCTGCTCTTAGCTGACCTTGCTTGAGCCTTCTTGTTGTCGATTCTTCTAAAAGACCTGGTGTATTTAGTTTAACTAGCAACTCTGATATATGATGCTTTATATATCTATTCCAGATACTTTTAAGGGCTGTTGTCTCTGGATGTTTTATTATTATATTGGCTGTTGTGGAAAGTATCGACATTTTCCATTTAATTAAATGAATTATTGGCTGATGTATTCTTTCACATTGTGCCTTGATTAAGCATGAAACCATTAGTCTATACTCCAAGGTGGGTATTAGAATTGCATTATTCATGTATATAATCTGACTAAGAGACATTTGTTTGTGTTTTAGTAGGCCTGAGATCTTGCCTATTATACTTCTTGCTTTGAAAATGTTTGACCTCTTCTGATTTTTGATTGAAATCCAAACTCCTAAAAATCTTGTAGTTTCTTTTGGATCTTTCGCTATAATTTTGGTTCTTGGATTTCCCATCCAGATTAACAGATCTTTTACATGATTTCTTTTACCTGATTTTAGCACTACGAGTTCAGTTTTGTTGGGATTTATTTCAATGTCATTTAGCTTGTAAAATTCTTGTGCGATATCAATTATACTCTGCATATTTTCTTGACTATCTGTTAACCAGATTGTATTATCTGTGTATGCCAATACACCAACTCTAATATTATTTATATAATCTTCTGTTACACTAAATATTACTCATAACTACCTTCATTATTATTTTTTATATATAATTGACTATATTTATAATAATCGTATTGTAACTAGGAATTTTCCCACAAAAGATTTCTGGTTTCATATTGATTATTGGGAAACTTTAATTTTTAACATTTGATTTTTAGTTAAATCATTTTCTTTTTAGATTTTTTACATTTTATCTAAAAAACTTAAGCTAAAAAAAGATATAATAAAAGCAAAGTAAAAGGCAAAGTTTGAAAAAAGTTAAATGTAGAAGTAAAAAGCAAAGGTGATAAAAAAATTACCACAATAAAAATAATATAAATAAAAAAAAAATAAAGCAAAGCCCAAAAGTTAGTAAAGCACAATATGAATATAAATATGGAATATGTGCAAAAATAATAGTATAGTAGTTTGATTAATATTTAGTAACATTCTTTTGAAATTTATTTATTTATTTTCTATATGAAAATTATAACAAAGTTTACTGATAATAATAGTACATGGATAGCTCTTTGGGCTATCCATGTGCTATAATTATCGGTAATCTCTGTTATAATTTCTATTTCTTTAGAAAATAAATAATACTAATAAAAAAAATATTTAATTAAAGAAGATTTAATTATTCATTTCTTATCTCTTAAACCATCAGCAATTAGCGAGCATATTTGGCTGCTAAAATATTAAAATAGTTGTTTCTGATCTATTTTTATTAAAATTTAAAATATTTGAAAAAAATTTTATATATTAATATTTAAAAATAAGAATTATAAAATAGTAATATTTATTTTTAAATTATAAGAAAAAAAAATAAAGCTGTCTATATAGTAAAACTTTTAAAAATTAATTTTTTTTAAAAAAAATACAAAATTTTATCTTTATTCATTGACAAACTTTTTAAAATTCTAAGCATAAGTCTCATATAATTTTGATACAAATTGTAGAATTTGGTTTAAAAATAACTTTAATTATTAAAATTTTTATAATTTTATAAATAAAATTTTAACTTTTTATAATAGCAAAAATTTTTTTTATAGACGAAAATATATAAAAATTTAAAAATTAATAAAAAATATTTTAAAAATTTTATAATAAAATTTTAGAATTGGCAATATTTTAAAGTAAATATCTTTAATACTATTAAAGTTAAATTAAAAATTTTACTTAATAATGATTAAAAATATCTCAAAATTTTATTTTAGCTTAGAAATAGGGAGACATATGCTTAATAAAATTTCAAGTTATTGTAAAAAATATGAAAAAAATACATTCTAGCAGGCATATTTGCCTGCTAGATGGTTTAAGAGATAACTATAAATAGATATATCATGAGGTTGCATTCTACTAAATATATTCAAATTAAAAAAGTAAACAATGCTGTTCTTTTGGAGAGGATAAACCAAATCACTTTTTTTAAAAAATTTTGAATAACTAAAAAGGAAGCAGAAATAAGAAAAAGGTTGTAAGTACTTTAAAGTTTTTAAAAAAGTATATTAAAAAACCAGAACTTCTGTTGTTTTTCCAGTATTCTTTTTTAAAGTAACAGCCTAATGGCTTCATCAACAAAGTAGAACCCTACTATAAGAATTTCTCTCTCTACCAAGATTTTTATATAAGGGCTTCTCTTGCTAGTTATCTTATATAATAATGCTGTTCTTTTAGACAAACTACTATGTAGCAACTTTCCAACAAAAATTATAGTATTTCTTTAATAAAAAATTTTGGTCTAGGTGATTGTTGAAAAAAGTTGAATAGTCAATTTTACAATACTAACTATTAATAAAAAAAAAATTTAAAAACTAATATTTATTATATAAATAGTTTTTTTTTATAGTTATTATTTAATAATTACAATTTCTAATATAATTAAAAAACATAATTAATAAAATAATTATATTAAATTTTATAATTACCAAATAATTAACTTTGAAAAGAGGTTATTTATATAATAAATATTAGTTTCTTTATTTAAATATTAAAAATAAAACTATACAAACTTATTTATAAAAATAAATTTGATTTTTAAAAAATCAAATAGTATATTTTATTTTAATAAAATTTGTTAACTACAAAAATTTATATAATAGTAGATCTTTTTTTAATAATATAAAAAGCAAATTTAAAATTGCTTTGTTTTATATAATAAAAGTACAATATAAAAAATAGTGTTCTTCAATAAGCAGCTCAAATAGACTTGTTTAAAATTCTCATTGGCTCATTAAAGCTTATTTAGTTTTTATACTATATATATGTATTTTTTTCTTTTGATAACCACATACTAAAATTTTATTAAATATATAATGCTTAATACAAAACTAAGCTATTTAACAAGATAATTAGACAAAAAGCTAGCTGTCTGTTAAAGATATCTAACCTTGGTTATCATACTGATGTTGGCTACTATATCTTATATATAGTGTAGCATATTTAAAAATATAGTCTAGCCTGAGCTTAGCTCCTACTTCAGGATCTCCTTTTCCTTCTAATTCTTTTTTCTTCTTAAGGAGCATAAGACAAAAGAGAGAAAAGTTTAAACCAAGAAATTATAAAAATGATTAAAAAAAAAAAACAAACAAAGAAAAGAAAAAAGAACCAGATTCTAAAAAAGAAAAAATATAAAAAGAAATCCAAGACTTTAAAGGCACTATTATAACTCATACATGGTTGATAAAAATTATATAACAAATGCAAAATTTGTATATCTCTCTTATAAAGCTTTGCTTTAATATTAAAGTTTACTTTCTGACTTTCTCACTGAATTCAGATAGCTCTGTTGTCCAAGAACTCGTATTACAAGCTACTTTCTGCCACAATTAGAGTTTTCAAACTATGTTATATAAAGTAGTATCATATCTGTCTATAAACAAACATGTAGTTGCAATCTATTAGTTCATCTGAATTTAAAAAGTAAACAATACCAATCATTTGGAGGGGTAAGCCAAATCTCCACTTTTTATCAAAAAATTTTGGAAAAAAGGCAAAGAAGCAAAAAAAGAATAGGTTTTATACTATACAATATATAAAAATATTATTTATTTATATAGTTTATATATATATATATATTTATTTTTAACAGCCATATTACATGCCTTGCTTTATTAATAAAGTTTACTAATTCTAAAATTAGTGAGTTATACTATGCTTTAAGACAAAAAAACTGGAATATAGCTCACTTAGTTACTTTGCATAACTAAATACTAACTCAGCACCTATGTGCAACCTGCCAGAGATGAGTTTGAGCTCTCTAGTTTGGGTTAATCTACCTCAGAAAGGCCTGCCTCAGATCACTGTTCTGGTTTACTGGCCTGTCATGACTACCTTCTTTCCCAACCTTCTTCTCCTAGTCTCCTAGGTAGAAAAACTCTATTGCAAGAACAATAAAAAATTTACAAAATTAAAGAGAAAACTAAAAAGAGAAAAAATCTAAACTAAATAAAAAAATAATAATACACCAAAGAAAAATAAAGAAAAGGAGAAAAAGACTACAAAGAAGACAGCTATGACAACACTATTTTTGCCTATGCCAGACTATATAAATTATATAGGTTGTATAGAAAGAAAAATTCTACTCTAACACTATATATAATAAGAAGAAAAGAAAAAAAAAAAATTGTCTAATATCTAGAAATTTCTATATATAATCCTCTGATCTCTTTTAGTTTGTCATCACTTAATCGAGAAGCAGTACCTAAGTCAGCTTGTGGCAGATTCTATTTCAGTAGATGTGTCCTAATTTGGAAGGAGTAAATACTGCTGATCTTTTGAAGGAAGTACACTAGTTTTTTTCACATTTTGGCTAAAATTTCTAAAAAATTCCAAACTTGCAAAAATATAGTGAAGGTATATGGTTGCAAGTACTTTTAAGATTTTTAAAAGAGTGGCATAAAAAGCTCATTTGTTGTTCCCCTTCTATTATGTTATCTATACTTGACTTCGTAAATGATATGCCTTACTTTTGTCAGAGCACCACTATCCCCAAAATTTTGCATACAAGAGTATTTGTTGACCTATTATCTTGGTACTAATGCTTTTGGTTTGCATACCAAATATGCAAAAAAGTCTTCCAAAGAGAAAGGTTAACATTTACAAGAACTGCCACATAGTTCTTTTTCCTTTTCTAACAAAATTTTTTGCTTCTGTTTGGTGAAAAATTTTGATATAAGTGATCATTGAAAAGAGTTGTTTTTTTGTATAGTTGTACTTTTATTATAATTATAATATTTTTATTATTTAATAAAATATTTTTAGGCCAAAGAGGTCTTCTTTAAAAAATATATATATATATATAGTTTAATATCTTTATAATTATATCTTTTAGAGTGTGCCAACTTAGTGAAGTAGTAGAGTTGTCACACCAGGACTCCAAAGAACTCTGATACAACTCATATATTACCAAAAAAAAAAATTTTGCATAGAAAATCATCAAACATTGCTTTTTTATATAGTAAATTTTTATATCTATTTGGCTAAATTTATACAAACTTTATACAAACTTAGATCTAAGTTGTATCAAAGTTCTTCAGGATCTTGTCACACCCCCAAGCTAGCTTGACTATAGTATTAAGTTCGAATCCCACTAGTACCATATAGTTCCAAAAATAAGCTACCTCCAAAAATAAGCTACCCACCTTTCTCGAAAAAAAATTTTAAAAACGTCTTTCCTCTGAAAATAAGCTACCCCTGCAATTTTTCTATTTTCTTAAATAGTTGCTATATATAAAAGTCAAAATTCTACTAAGTAAATCTACAAAAGTCGCTTAATAGCGATTGTTCAGGAGGTAAAAATACACATATTCTGAAAGTTTCATACAAATCGGAGAACTTTTTACTAAGGTGTTTTTACATTATACGTTAAAAACGTAAAATGCAAAAATATCTTAGTAAAAGTCTTCTAACTTGTATGAAACTTTCAGGATATGTGTATTTTTACCTCCTGAACAATCGCTATTAAGTGACTTTTGTAGATTTACTTAGTAGATTTTGACTTTTATATATAGCAACTACTTGCACTTAATAAAAATTGCCAAAAATGATCAAAAATCAATTATATTCAAAAATAAGCTACCCCATAATTTTTGTGTAACTTTTTGGCCAAAAAAGGGTAGCTTATTTTCGGAAACCTACGGTAACATTTCAAATAAATTATTTGTGTTATAGTGATAGATCTTCATTAAGTTGGGGCTTAGTTAGAACTATAACTTGTTATAATAACCTGTAATCTTAGATTACACCAGTGCCCTGTACTAAAAAGTTGTCACATGAGGCATTTGTGCAATATCTGGGTTGTACAAAAAAATGCAAACTTGTATAGATAGTACAAACCCATAATAAGACCTTATATATTGGTAATACTAAAAAATGAGAAGATCTAAAGCTAGCTTGGCAAATCCCAAATAGGAAGTAGTGAAGATCTTCAATGGTACTACAAAAAGACCAAATTTGGAAGCAAGTACCAAGTTTAGTTTGCGCTAGGTTATAAAAGGATAAGACAATTTCTAATATTTTTTCTAGATTTTTTCTATTTGGTACAACCCATATAGTATCATCTATGTATATAAATATAGATGTCTCAGTTTGTTGTTTAATATTAGTCTTTAGTAAGAAAACTTTAGATACATATTCTAGCTTTGAATCTTGTATTTTTTTAATCAACAAATTGTTCATAGGAGTAGTGAAAAGGTACTACCTTGGTCTAGACTATTCTTTATCTTGTATGATCTTGTTTTCCCGATATTAGTTATTACTTGATTTTCTCTTCCACTAAACAGATTAATTATCAAAGTTGTGATGTTCTTATTCATGTTGATCCTGTTTAGAGCTTTTTCTAATAATAGTATATACACAATTATACACTTTTGACATATTTTGTGCTAGTATTCATAACTTATTGTTCATTAGCCTAGTGTCTTCTTAGATATATGTTAATTGTTGGATCAAGAAAAGCATCTGGGCAAAAAATATTGCTATATTGTTAGCACTTGACAAAATATAATTATATTCTACCAAAACCTTGCTTATTCTGTTTGCTATTATCTTTGTAAAGACCTTTCTATAATGTTCAATTAGCCTCACGATATTCTAATTTCGCTATTGGCCAGATCAAGCCTTTTTTCCATTCTTTTGGTACTTCTTATAATCTTAATACTGTATTGTAAATTTTCAACAAGTTTGCATTTGCTACTTCTGACAATTTTTTTAGAATCTTATTTGCCAGCATAGATGAACCTGTAGCTTTGCCTATTGGGGATAGTCTGATTGCCTCTTTGAACTCTTCTGGTGATATTAGTTCATCTATCTTACTGAAAGCTTTTTTATTACTGCTTCTCTTAGACTTATACATTCCTTCTTATTCTTTTCACCTATTCTATTTATTGGGTTTGACCTTGTCCAGTCTTTAAAATACTGTATAGCCATACTTTTTATACTCTGCTCATCTGTTATAAGTTCTACTAATATTGTTATCTTTGCAAAGATTACTCTTATATGCCTTTTTTTTAAAATACTATTTACCATACTCTTAGTGTTCTCTTTAAAATTTGTATATCTTCTTTCTATATGCTTATTGATTCTCTTACACTTTGCTATTAAATTTTCGATGCCTCTTGCTTTTTGTAACGTTTTTCTTGTCTTTATCATCTTTGCCATTATCTACTAACTTCTTGGACAATATACTCTTTCTGTCTATTTTATCAATTTTCAAATTGATCAGCTTTGATCGCTTTCTTTATATTACTATTGATACAATATATAAGTTCTGTCACACTCCAAGGCCTTTCTACTCTAACCATAGGCGACATTGCTTTATTTAGCTTTTTTATTCCTTTATACAGACAAGTTGCCAACAATTTGTAATATTTAATAATATTCTTTTTAATTTATTTTGTATTATTTATTTTAATATTTAAATTTGCATAATTTTTGGTTTTAATTTTCTTAATTACTACCAAACTAAATTAGCTAAATTTTTATTAAATATAGATATAATATTGGGCTACAATATATTAAAATTTTAGCCAATTTTAATTAGTAACTTTTAAAAAATTATTTAAAAACTATAAATAATTTTTTTAAAAAAAAATTAGTAATTAATTTCTCAAGAACTACTAATCTAAATTTTAATATGTTGTAGTCCAATATTATATCTATCTTTAGTAAAATTTTAACTAATTTAGTTTAGTAGTTGTAAAAAAATCAGTACAGGATATTAATATATATAGTAATAAGAATTTTGCTATTTATTACAACTAGTGATCATTACTAGTGTTGCTATATTTCAAAAACATACTAAGAGGACTGACAAATATTAGCTCATTATACTTCTCTGAGATTTTTACTTAATTCTATCTAGAGTTAGTTATTTGATACAGTAAAACTTACAAAAAATATATAATTAGGTTTTTGATAGTTTATATTATCAACTATCAAAATCTAATTATACATTTTTTGTAAATTTTATTATATCAAATGACTGACTCTGGGTAGAATTAAGTAAAAATCCCAGGAGAGTATAATGAGCTAATATTTGTTAGCCTCCTAAATAAATAAGATCAGTACTCTAAGTAAAAATATTCAGAACTCTTGAAAACCTCACAAAATTAGCTCTGTATTATATTATATAAGACAAAATAATTCTCTAATTTCTAACTCTAATTCTAACAAATCTTAAAACTAGTGATAATCACTATTGGTGATATGTAGTAATCTTTTATTAATAAAATAATTACTTTTTTTTTTTTTTTCCTTTGATAACCATGTACTAAAATTTATTAAATGTATAATGCTTAATACAAGACCAAGCTACTTAATAGGGAATTAGACTAAAAGCCAGCTGTCTCTTAAAGATGCCCAACCTTGATTATCGCACTGATGTTGGCCATTATACCCCACATACGACATGGCGTATTTAAAGATATAATATAGCCGCAGCTCAGCTCCCACCTCAGAACCTCTTTTCCTTTCTAATTCTTCCTTCTTCTCAAGAAACACGAGACAAAAGGGAGAAAAGTTTAAACCAAAAAACAAATACAAAAATGACCAAAAAAGAAAAACAAACAAAAAGAAAAAATAAACACAGATTTCGAAAAAGAAAAAACATAAAAAGAAAACTAAAACTCTAAAGGCACTATTATAACCCATACAGGGTTGATAAAAATTATATAACAAATGCAACATTTGTATATCTTTTTTGTAAAGGTAAAGCTCTACCTTAATATTAAAATTTACTTTCTGACCTTCCTACCAAATTTGGATGGCTCTATTGTTCGAGGACCTATATCAAGGCACCCTCCTGCTGTAATTAGAGTTTTCAGGTCGAGTCTCATGCAGTAGCACCATATCTATCCATAAACAAACACGTGGTTGCAATTTACTAGTCTGTCCAAATTTGGGAAGTAAACAATGCTGATCTTTTGGAGGAGTAAGCCAAATCTCCACTTTTTGTTGAAAAATTTTGAAAAAAAGGCAGAGAAGTGAAAAAAAAATAGTAGATATCACTTGACCAGAAAAAAGAAGTGTGGCTTAAAAGAAGCCTGTTCTTTACTGTTTCCCAGTTGTTTCACAACCGATAGCTTTGTCAACAGAAGGCTTGGACTTCTATCATCTCCACCTAACCACCAAAATTTCGTATACGAGGGCACTATCTTTTGCTAGTTATCTTGTATACAGATGCTTTTGGCTTGCATGTCAAATACAGTATATAAAAGAGTCTCCCAGAATAGAGAAAGGTTAACCTTTATAAAAACTGCCCTGTTAATTCACCTTACTACATGTTACTACTCTCCAGTATCGAAAATAGGCTTTTCTTTTCATCAGAAAATTTGGTCCAAGTGATCGTTAGGAAGAGTTGTGACGACTTTAACAATTGATATTTATATATATATATATTTATTTATATATATTTATATATTTTATATATATTTATATATTTTATCTATTATTGTCTATATATCTTTATCTATTTTTTTTTTATTAATCTATAATACTAGTAATTAGATTTTTGATTATTTCAGCATTTAGACTGCTATGTTGGATCTTATCTATATCCAACTCAGCTTCTTGAGCTCCTTCTGCAACCTATTGTTGCAGAGTAATTAGGTTCACAAAATTATTAGTAATAAGTAAAAATGTGAAAAATTCTAAATAGTATATAGCTTGTTTGAAGTTTAGCTGTTGGGTAGCATAATATGTATCTAGAGTTGGATGCATATATAAAAAGCATTCATGCCTGTTATTCATGCAAGCTTTAGTATACAGCTTGTCTGAAGTTTAGCAGTTGGGTAGCATAATATGTACCTAGAGTTGGATGCATATATAAAAAGCATTCATGCCTATTATTCATGCAAGCTTCAGTAAACACTAGTCTTCTGTAATGTCTTGAGCTCATAAGCTCAAAAACCAACAAGTATGAATTCAGATCTATCACCATTTGGTTGGTCTATATTTCTATTGAATGATTTTTCTTCATTACTACTATTTGGAGTGTAGCCATTTTGAGAATGGGTAATATAGGTTTGTAAGTAGTACTAGCTCTTAGGCCCGGGCATTGCCCCGGGTATGAGGTTCTAATTTTTTTAATTTTTAGGCCTAAATTACATTACCTCTCAGAGCCCGAGTGTTGCCCTAGGTCTGAGGTTTTAACTTTTTTCTAATTCTTAGGCCTAGATTATATCAGCTCTTAGGGCCCGGGAATTGCCCCAGATATAAGGTTTTTAATTTTCTTTATTGGGGTTTAAATAACTTAGTCTAGATTTAAATGAACCTGCCTTGGGTTCAAATAAACCC
This sequence comes from Dentiscutata erythropus, assembly GCA_910591965.1. Lineage (NCBI taxonomy): Eukaryota > Fungi > Glomeromycota > Glomeromycetes > Diversisporales > Gigasporaceae > Dentiscutata > Dentiscutata erythropus. The sequence continues at coordinate 10,472 of CAJVPY010003466.1, forward strand.
ATTTTGGGTTTAAATAAACCTGTCATTGGTTCAAATGAAGCCATCATTGGTTCAAATAAACTTGTTATTGGGTTCAAAAGAACCTGTCTTGGGTTCTAATAAACCCGAATCAGGTTCAAAAGAACCCGAATTGGGTTCAAACGAACCCGATTTAGGTTTAGCAAACCCGAATTTGTTTTATTTATAATAGAATTCATGGACAACAAACATTGTAAACGGGTGGATTTATTTAAATTGTAGTTTTTTTTTAATTTTTTTAAAAATTTTAATTTAACTTTTTTTAATCTAATATTTTTTTCAAGTTAACTAATCTAGCATTTTTTTTTCTTTAATTTTAGGGTTTTTTTAATTTAAGAGTTTTTTCTTTAATTTAGTAGTTTTTTTTTAATTTAATATTTTTTCTTTAATTTGACTTTTTTTAACTTTAATTTAGTGTTTTTTTTTTTAAATTTAACGGTTAATTTTTTTTCTTTAATTTAATATATTTTTTTTAATTTTAATTTACACTTTTTTTTAATTTAACATTTTTTATTTAAGTTAGTAGTTTATTTTTTATTAAATTTAACATTTTTTTCTTTAATAATTTATTTTTTTTTTAACTTTTTTTTCTACTTTAATTTAGTGTTTTTTTCTTATTAATTTACCTTTTTTTAACGGTTTTTTTCTTTAATTAACCTATTTTTTACTTTAATTTAGTATTTTTTTTTTAATTTAATTTTTTTTTTACTTTAAAATGGTTTTTTTTTAATTTAGCTTTTTTTTCTCTTTAATTTAATTTAACTTTTTTCTTAATGTTTTTTTTTATTTAATTTAATACTTTTTTTATCTTATTTTTAATTTAATCTATTTTTTTTTTAATTTAACATTTTTTTATTTAATTTATTTTTTTAATTTTTTTCAATCATCTATATACACAAATCACGTGACCTCGATTTTGTGTCACTATCCCAATTTCATAAGACTTCAAAAGCAAGAAAGACACGTGATTTCACTACTTAACAAAATTTCAAACTCTGATTAGGTGGAGTTTGAATTTTGCCAATTTTGCAAGAATATGAAAGAGCAAAGTCATATGACCTCACTATTTGATCGAAGTTTTAAATCTTCAATTCAATTGAGGTCTCACGAAATGCCCTGAGTTTTCAAGAGCGAGTGGGTGGGGAGGTGATGGTGAAGATTTTTGAAGAATTTTTAAAGGGTGGATAGGTGGGTAAGAAGGTGGCGGCCTAAGATGTCACTAATTTTTTTAATATAAAACATCCTGCCAAAAAAATGTGACACCAACTGCGTAATATTAAGGGAGAATTTACTATAAATACTTGGGTTTCTTCTTTCTCTTTCTCTTCTAACTTTATTTCACTAATTAAATTAACTACTTTATATAGTTTTAAGTTGATTCTCTGTCTAGTCTCTATATTTACATCTAACTCTTTATAGATTTTTCTTTTTAGTAGCTCTTGTTGTGTAGCTTCAAGTAACTATTCGGGTATATTAGAAGGAAGTATATAACATCAGTAAAGCTAGAAAGTTTAAAATAGATAGCTTTCTAATTAGGCTATAAGTATAGTATTTAGTATAGAACCTTTAGCACAGTACTAATACTCTGGGTAAACTACTTAAATTAAACAATCAAAAGTTGTATGTATAACTAATTGTATTTTTGTAATACAGATATAGTCAACTATCTATATAATGGATTTTTGGGGTTTATAATTAATTTTTTTGTAAAATCCTTTATATAGCTTTTTACTAATATTTATATAACAGATTTATAATAAATTTTAAAATTTTAAGTCTGTAATATAGGTGATTTTTATTATAGGTGTCTGTTATATAGATAGTTGACTGTATAATATATATAGCTAGTCTTTTTGACAATAGCCTAACCAATTGTACTAATAAAGTGCCAAGAGCCTAAGTGATTACTTTAATATTATCATAATAAAACCAAATTAAAATAAAACTTCTTGCTCATCTTTAAAGCTTATAAAACCACTTATACTCTTTTAATAATAAAACTAGCTCTAAACCCTAACTCTAATTCTAAAAAATAATCACTAAAAAATTTAAATTTTTCTAAAAAAATAGAAAAATTTTATTTTAATTCAATTTCATTTTAATCTGCCACAATTGTTATATATAGCAAGTTATATATAGATTTTAATTTGTAAAAAAATTAGGTTAAAATTATAAAAAAATTTATTTATATAAATTTTAATTATTTCAATATAGTTTATTATTTCAAATAAATAAAGTTTTTTATTAAATTTTTTTTTTCTTTGATAATCTCATATTAAAATTTTATTTACTTAATACAAAACTAAGCTATTTAATAGATACATTAGACTAAAACCTGGCTGTCTTTTAAAGATGTTTAAGCTTGGTTATTGTACTAATATTGGCTACTATATCTTACATACAGTATGGTGTATTTAAAGATATAGTATAGCCTCTCATTACATTAGAATCTCTCTTTCTTCTCAAATTCTTTCTTTTTCTCAAAAAGCACAAGACAAAAAGAGAAAATTTAAACAAAGAGGCTACAAAAATAAAAAACAAAGAAAAGAAAAAAGAAATCTAAAATTTAAAAAACAATATTATAACTCATGCATAGCTGTTAAAAATTATATAACAAATACAATATCTCTTGTAAAGCTTTATTTTAATATTAGGTTTATTTTCTAACCTTCCTACTGGCTTCAGATAGCTCTGTTGTTTGTTTTAATTTGTATTTCAAGCAGGTGCTGCTATCATCCGAGGACTTATATATCAAGCCACCTGCTGCTATAATTAGAATTTTCAAGCTGAAACCTGTGAAGTGCACTATATTTATTTGTAAACAAATATGTGGTTGCATTCTATTAGTCTATCTAAATTTAAGAAGTAAACAATATTAATTTTTTAGAGAGAATAAACCAAATCTCTACTTTTTGTTGAAATTTTTTGAAAAACTGGCAAAGAAATAAAAAGAACTAAAAAAGAAACCACTTAACCAAGTAAAAGAAGTATAGCTTAATAAAAATATATTTTGTTGTTTCTTCTATATTCTTCTTTGAAGTAATGATCTAGAAGCTTTGTTAACAAAGTTGGGTAAACTACACTTTACCAAGATTTTTTATACAAGAGCATTTTTTTGCCGGTTATCTTATAATAATATTCTTGGCTTGCATATCAAACATCTCTTTAGAGGAGTTTCGTAGAGCACATATTAACCTCTAGACAAACTACTATGTAGACTACAACTTTCTAACAAAATTTTAGTTTTTCTATTAGTAAGAATTTTTGGTTCAAGTGATTATTAGAAAGAGTTATTTAATTTTTTTCATTTTTTATTAAATAAAAATTTTTACTTTTATATTTATTTAAATTTTTATAATTTTTTTTTCTAAGTGGTCATGCTATATTTTATTAAAAAGATAATAGTTACATATACAAATGCTAATACTATATCTGATACCATGTATCTGTAAATAAAAATATAACTTATCTGGTTGCTATAGGCATCTATATACAACTTGCAACAGTAGAATTTGTTTCAATACTTGATTTTTCCTTATAGTCTCTTTAAAAATATCATTAACTTGGTTTTATTAGCTTGT
>CAJVPY010003467.1:0-14067 GCA_910591965.1 Dentiscutata erythropus
AGATAATAATAATATTCTAAGATAATTAATAAATAATAAAATAATAAACTAATAATAAATTCGTTCTATAACAATATATTTAGCTCTGTACAACTTTTTAAAAAGTGTCTGTAGTAATATAGTAGGATACTGTAAAATAAAAAAAATTTAAATAAATAAAAAAAAAACAAAATAAAAAATAAAAAAAAAAATTTTATGTAAGTAATTAATGAATATGGAATTTTTTTGTTAATATATTAACTTATATATATAATTCATATTTAAAATAGCAGAAATAAGCCTTTGCATTCATAAAACATGACCTTTTCATTTACCAATTATTTGGAAAACGATAATGATATATTTGCATATTATGAAGGGGAAGATAGTTTCACAAATTACACAAATTTTTTCGCAAATCATACAGAAAATACTTTCACAAGTTATATGGAAAATTCTTTCACAACTAATATAAAAAATTCTTTCACATATAATATGGAAAATTCTTTTACAAATTATATAGAAAATTCTTTTACAAATTATACAGAAAATTTATTTACAGCTTATACATAGAATACGCTCGCAATTCATATAAGAGATACGCTCTCAAATTATATAGACAATATGTTGATAAACGATGTAATGCAAATTAATACCTTTGCTATTGATAATGATATCAAAGTGGATAAAGACATTGGAGCAGATAAAGGCATTGAAGCAGATAAAGGCATTGAAGCAGATAAAGGCATTGAAGCAAATCAAATAAAGGCATTGAAGTAGTTAAAGATATTGAAGTGAATAAAGGCATTGGAGTGAATGAAGGTATTGAAGCGAATAAAGGTATTGGAGTAGATAAAGATGCTAAAGTAAGCTAAAGCTATGCTCACTATGCTTGCTTTTTGTTTACTAATTATTACAGTATTTAATTGTTGTGAATTTTTGTATTTTATTCTTATAATAAAGCTTGACTATACTGAATCGGGTGTTACTTCTTACAAAGCAATTCAAGACACTACAAATCTTGTTAATCGTATAGACAATGAAAATCTTTGTGAGGTAAATCAGATTTAATGAGGCAGCATAAGTTTTTTACAAATAGTAACATTATAAAATGTTTGTTTTTAGATATTTTCTTGGGACTTATTGCCAGATTTTTTACAGGCAGTTTTTTTCATGAATTATAGCTATTTGATCCGACATATAATAAAATTGCTGCCATATTATACCTATGAGGGTTTTGAAGTACAACAATTTGAAGCCAATACATTTATTAATGTTTCAACTGTGGAAGGTATAAAAGAATAGTTTGTCTCTTTTGAAGAATACTCGAAAACAACAATACCGCAAAACTAAGAGATATGGAGTTAAGGGCAAATGAGTTATTTTTTGAGAATCAAGACATTGTATTCATAGTTAGATTGTTAGGAAAAAACAAGGTGATCCTGAAAGAAAGAATCCAGAATCAGTGCGTAATAGAAATACAGATTGTTCAGCAACCTTGTGTTTGCGATTAAAACGTTGGTGTTTAAATACTAGCCATCTTTTGGAGATTAATATTTGTTTTAAACATAATCATGTCATTAATTCAGCTGAGTTACTCAGTTTTAAACATGTACATGAAGAAATACACAATAAATTTATTCAAATGTTTCATGATGGCCACTCACCTGCTTCCGCTTTATATAATCATGAAGATGAATTATATCTTTTAGCTTCATCAAATGAAAAACTTGTTGAAAATCTTGCTGATCGTGCAATTAATCCAGGTTATAAGTATGTTGTGCACTTTTTTGAATATTATCGTAATTTTCAGCTTGGTGGACAAAAAGGTGCATCGATGTTTCAATATTTAAATGAGGCAGTTTCAAATTATAATACATCAGGTCATGGTCGAGCAATTCTTCAAGAATATGACCTGTAGATAGGAAAAGCATTTATATTATATATTGTTACCGGGTTGATGTGTAGAGTATATGAGAATATTCGTGAAGCTGGTGAAATTTGTTATGTAGATGCCTCTGCGTCATTCGAACCACTAAATACATCAATAACACTTTTGTATATGAGTTGTATAGCAGGTGCACTGCCATTAGGACTACTTATTATGTTTGATGAACTTGAAATGACAATTAAAAACACAATTAATTTTTTAAAATTAATTCTTTCTGAACATGCATTTTTTGGTTGTGGGCATGATATTGGGTCTCAAAATATTTTAACTGACGATTCAGCTTTAGAAAGAAATACATTAAAACATTGTTAGCCACAATCTAATTTACTTTTATGTTCATTCTATATGTTGCAGGCATTCTGGTGTTGGCTCTACAACTCGAAGCATGGTATTAATCAAGAACATCAGATACTTATAATGAACCAAATGAAAAAAATTTTATACTCTTGTACAGAAAATGATATAAATAATAATTATCAAGAATTAAAGAATAATTATTATCATCTGTATCCATTGTTTGCAACTTATTTTAAACGCCTTTGGAACCAACAACAATATTGGCCTATTATTTTCAGTTAAATTTATTGTTACGTAGTAACCATACGAATAACTATATTGAATGTGGCTTCGGCTTGCTTAAAGATATTATCTTTGCAAGAACTAAAGCATATAATTCAGTTCAGGTTTTTTATTTTGTTACTAAAAATATAAAACGATTTTACAAGTGTCGTCTTTATGGTTTTGCACATTGACATCCTGGCTATATAGAAATTGCGAAGAGATTTTTGTGTTCTGGTTGGGAGGATGTTGATAAAGATTTAATTCGTAAGCTAGCAAATTCAGATGAATACTTGGTACCAAGTATGAGAAAAGAAACTGGTATTATTTATAATGTAAATAGTGCTATCAGAACGTGTGATTGTCCTATCAGAATGTCAGGTGCACTGTGCAAGCACCAAGGTGCTGTTGCAATGAAATATCACGTTAGAATTATCAACTTTTTACCTTCATTAACACCCAACGATCGCATGACCTTTTCATTTATCGCAAGTGGTAGGTATCTGTGTAATAAAAGCTATATATTCGTATATATGTGTAACATTGTAATCTTTTTAGGGCTTCATGTGAAAGACTGTTCCTTTTATGCACAAAGCCTGCTTTAATCGAAAATAATACTACAGAAAACAATGAAGATAGTGATTCAAGTGCAATAACAATGTCAAATAATGAGGTTGATACAAATAAGGAATTCAGGTTTGTTTATAACTTTACCATACTATCACTACAAAAAAGATAAAATTTACATTATTAATATCGATTACATTAGCGAATTGGATAATCAGGAAGCAGATTTTGATGGTTCACCTTTCAATGATTTTTTGCAAGAAATTGGGGATGATTATAAGACCTGTGGTACACAATTACGAACAGCATTTGATAAGTTTGCTGAACGATATAAAGCCGCCAAATCACAATCAATTGGTCGTGTAACTACCTTCCTTTATGATCATAGATATAACCTGGATTCCCTGGCACACATTAAAGTGGTGCAATGATTCGAGTTCAACCTGAATCTGTGAAACGAAGAAGAGCAAACGTTAATCAAAAAACTGGTGCAGATAAAGAGAACGATCACCAAGAAATTCCCAAACATAAAGTGCGCAAAGTAAATAAAGCTAAACATAATTTGTGCAAAAATGTTTCCAATAATACCTTGAATTAATACTATAATAGTTGATCCCGATGTAATGATAATAATTCAGGGATGGGCAAACAGAAATAAAGATATTTTTGATCATATAAACTTACTTCTTACAAGTATGAAGTTATAATTGAATAAGATTTTTTTTTTCTTTGAAAAATAACATTAAAAAATAAAATAAAAAAAACTAACAAGAGGATTTATTTGGTCATGAATTTAGCGGTATTGTATGAAAAATTCACAATGGTAAATATGTAATTACATTAAAGTCATCTAATATTACATTTGTTTTATTAAATAAATTTAAATATGTAGTTGTAAGGTGGTGATTATATGAATTATCAAAATTATTAGTATTTCAACATGCGGCTTCATAAATTTTAAAATCTAAACTCAAATTTATCATGCTGAATAAAAAGTCAATAAAAGTTCAATCGTCTTCCAAGCTGTAGACATTTACAGCTATGGTGCTATCATAAATTCCATTCGACATTAACCTTGCGACCAGAATTCTAGATTGTTATACCGAATTGGTAACCAAGTTAGAACATTTGTTAATATTTAATAACTTAAAAATTTTAAAAAAAATTTACATATGTAGTAAATGTGGTTAATACGAAGATTTATGCCGGCAATATAAAATTATATTTATAAATTGCTAATTACATCTAATTTTTGAATGGTTAGTACGTATGTACATACAGGTTTCATTTTTCTTCGTTCAAAGTATATACTAATTCGAAAGTTTATTGATTATCTACTTTGCATGTAAGTGTACGTTCTATCAGGCAATAGTTACACCGCATGTCACATTGCAATGATCGACATAACCTGGCACAGAATGGATGGGTGCTCGACACGACTACGACACGACGGATACATTTTTTTGTCGATCATGAAATTGCTCTATATTTTAGTTAAAATTTCGAAAAAATTTTTTTCATAATCTTGTTTATCCCAGATTAAAACGAAAATACAGAGAATTTTAAAATAAACCTTGTAGTGCAGTACTAATTAAAAAATGACAGGAATGAAATTTTACTTATCTACTTTCCTTCTAACCTAACTCTACCCTGCTCTATTCAACTAACCCGATTTATTATTTAAATACAAAAAAAACTATTTTTTTTGGGTTGTATCTCACAAATCTGCCCATAATGTCACGTGTATTATCGTTGATCAAACACTTTTGTTTCCCCTTCGCTCCGGACATGTGAGCCGCTCTTCTAGAAGTTCGGATTTCATAGTATGATGCACAAATAATTTATTTGGCAACGAGATAATTATCGACGAAGGGTTGAATTCGGGTAATGAAACCGAAATAAATTTATGCGACAGTTGATTCAATCCCCTATAATATTATATTTGCCTCCCCAAAGAGAAATGCAAGTCAAAAACTTGTTTACCCTCGTTTTCAGGATGATCTAATCGATAGAAATTACCTTTATTAGTTCTGAAAGTTCGCTATATGCAATTATATACTATGATTTCTAGTTCGTTATATTCAAAGTTCGTTATCTGTTACCGGGTTGGTTAAAAGTTCCTAAACGGGACCTTTTTGCTATCTCAGCTAATAATACTAATAATAAAAGTTTTTTTTATAAATCTGCATTGTATTTGCAATACGATCCTATCTGAAAGCTTTTCGCTTGAGTATATAAATATATAAATTTATAAGTAACGTTTAATATTAGCGGAGGTAGCAAAAAAAGGGACACTTTTAACCAACCCGGTATAAGTCACTCGTTATTTATAGTGAAGTGATCGGTTCCATTAATAAAATTTACTATATCGAGAGTTTTACGTACTAATAAATTCAATATATCGAATTTTATATAGATTGGAACCTTCACTATATCGAGATTTAATTAGTCAACTATATCGAGAGTTCACTATAACGAGAATGGGTTAACTGTGTGAATATATATATATATAAGCGCGATATTTTACTTCCACCAATTACTTGGTACCACGCCAGGGGTATAATCGATACTTTAAGAAAAAAAGGCAACGTAATACAGATGTCACAAATTCCTCTATATAATTATTTATAAATAATTTTTGTAGTTCTTTCTCGGTCCCTGGCGACGCATTACAAGATTAACAATAATCCAGTCATTAGTATCCATTAACAATGGATACTTTAAAAGACGTCCCAGAGTTTTTCGAAACTCAACTTGATGAATCTATACTTGCCAGAACAGAAAATTTAGGTAATTTTAATTTTTTAAATTTTTTTTAGGTGGCTGAGCATAAGAACTTTGATTTTGAATTTTTTTATTTTTTTGGTCTTAATCTTTCAGCGTCATTTCGTGAGCTTGGTCCTCCTGACCTTTGCCATATAACTAAATCTAATGCCAAGCCCGGTGTAAAAGAGGTGAGAAATGCCTCCATTTACTCCTCCGCGTAGATTTGCATCAACACGTGTACAATCTACAGAATTACATATTTCAATGAAGCGCGTATTTGTAATTCAGGTATACTGTAAATTCACTAATTTGTTGTTAATTACTACTTTAGGTTGGCTCTTATCATTATGTTTCTGGTGTCGACGCTTCTTCTTCAGCTACCTTGGCAGCATACCTCAATTCACTGACTTACGCATTGGTAAATTTACTAATAAATTTGCAAGTATATTATGTAATGACTATTATTTACGTTGTTGATTTTTAAGGAAGAAACCCATGCATGGTTTTCCAAATCCTCCGCTTGGAGAATTCGTTCGGGGGTATATTGGTATGTAATCCATTTATACAATTTCAATTTATTTGCTATTCATGTTGATCCATTTATATCATTGTTTGCTAAGTTTGATTATTCCAGTTGTTTTAATGCCTTTTCGCGAGTGGACGTGCGCGTTGAAGTTAAAATTCCTGGTGGTGTCGAAAGCTATATCGTAGATGCGCGTGGTGAAAAGTAATTCGTAGTATAAACTCTTATATCTGAACATTAGTCAAAGTTTTAAAATATGCGCTTTTTATCAATTGAATTTAAATTCTAGACATGAGGCTACACCGGAGATGTGGCAAGAAACCTACATTTCTGCACTTCTACGCGCTATACTTTATTCAGACGATGCCAATTATAGGCTTGCTGGATTTCGCAAATTAGACCCTATCCCAAATATAGAAGCAGAAGCCCATTTCTTAGAGGCGGCTGAAACTCTCTTTTTTAAAGGTTCTTATTAAAATTATTATTATTATCATTATTATTATTATTATATACGTTTCAATCGATAATATGAACTGACGAATTAATTAATATTTAGGTTGGCAGCTTGGGTCAGAACCAGAAATTCAAGTTGCAACTGTTGTCAGTAATCATTTGACTAGTGGCATTATGAAATATTTTAGTGAAAATTTTAGATATGAACGTGCGGTGAACCTTTTTGAAAAACATATCCTTTGGAAATTTAATATATTGATTCCGTTACAATAAATCAGTTTTTTATGTTTTATTATAATATCTTTTAACTGCCGGTGTTTTCTCAACAAAATACACTGTACTTAAAAGATCCTGAAGTCGCTTCGTTACTTGCACAATCATATATAGGGATGGGTAAGTTTTAATTTATATCTTTGTCATAATTTTATAATAATCATCTAACATGTACTCTTTTTTAAGATGAGGAAATAAAGGCGGTTAATATTTTATACGAAGCCCTAAAACAGAATCAAATGAGCTATGCGCTTCTACATGTTCAAACAGATTTTTTATTGTCAAAGGTAATTCTTCATGTTTTATAATAAAGATCACATTCGCAACTTTATTAATTTATTGAGAAAATAGGGAAAAAAACCTTTTGCTCTTAAACTTGCTAAACAAGCGGTAAATTGTGCACCATCCGAATTTGTCACTTGGGCCAAACTTACTGAGGTGTACATTGATCTTGAAGATTATGAATCGGTAAGAAAATTTTTATGGATTTTGAGTTAAAGATTTATTAGATTAATATTTTATCTCATTACACAATTGTTTTTTTAATTTTATTTGTGGATTAATATATGATTAATATATGATGATGACCATTTTCTAAAGGCATTGTTGACTCTGAATTCTTGCCCAATGTTTACATATAACGATAGAGACATGCATAGAATGCCAACCCCAGCAAAGACTCATCTTCCGATTAAACAAGAGATTGCAAATGTTGGACTTTTGGATGATGACAATGGACGTGACACCGAGGTAAAACCTCGTTGCAAGCAATCTACTTTTTGTTTACGCAAGCGCTGCTTAACTTAGTTATATTGTACTAAAGGCTGATGTCGGTCTTCTACGCCTTCCGGCACCATCACTTCGAGGTACCTTTGCTAAAGCATATTCATTGTTAACACGGCTGGTTGCCAAAATTGGATGGGATGAATTATTAAAATGTCGATCCTCTGTCTTCGTAATGGAGGAGGAATATCGTATGCAAAAAGCTGCTGAGGAAGAACGAAGAAATCAAAAATTAGCTAATATTAAGCCACACGAAAAAGAAGATAATAAAGAGCCAGATGTCATAAAAGTTAAGACAAATGGTGTAAATGATTCATCTCAATCTATTCCGACGATTACAGTATCAGGTGATTCCGACAACAATAAGGAACATAATGTTTCATCAGGTTCACAAGAAAATAAAACTACTTTAGAAACAGTTGATGAAAATCCTGAGCAGAATTTGGAGGAAACAAATAATCATGATGACAATGAAGACCAAGAACAAAAAAAAAATATTAATCATAATGCTCCTGTTGATGAACAATCAGTTGATTCTTTAGAAGAAGTTAATCTGAATGACGAAAAATCTGGAGTGGATGAGACTTCTACTCCAGTAATAGAATTCAAGGGTCCTGAACTGGAAAAACCAACACAAGCTGCTAATGAAGATAAAAGTGAAGGCCAAAGTCCAAATAATGATGAACAAAGCAAGGTATAATCTGATTCCTTAATTATGTCAAGGAATGTGGAATGTAAAATTATAATTAGATTTTTTACAATTGAATTCAGGATGCTGCATCAAAAAAAGATTATGCGTTCTCGTTCAATAACAAAAGGCTCTGCGAAAGGTTTGTTGCTATTAAAAAACGTATCATTAAAAAATATATATATTTAAACGACGAAAATAACATTTCACATTTATTTAATATATTAGGTGGCTTGATAACCTTTTCATGGTTTTGTATGAGGTAGTCTCGTCTTGTTTTAAAACACTTTTTTTTGATCGCGCTGCAATCAAATATCATAACTAAAGCCTAAATTAATCCGTAGGATTTGAGGGTTTACACGGTTTGGCGCTCAGAAGTTGCGCATTACAAAGCTCATCAGATGTCTTATCGCAAAACTGGTACCGAATGGGAAATTCTGGGAGATTTAGCAGCAAGACTACACCACAAGGCAATAAATAGATACTGTATTATTTATTTGTTAAAATGTGTCTGTTAATATAAAATATCTGATTCTATCCAAAATAGGACGATGCCAAGGAGGCCTATACACGTTGTCTTGATAATAAATTTTCAGCTAAAGCCTGGCTAAGACTGCTAGAAATTTATGCAGAGGAAGGGGATGTACAACATGCTTTAACCGCTGTAGTAAAGTTGTCTGTGTACCATGAACGATGGTATCATGAAATAATTGTAAGTTTAAAGAAATTCGTATTATATTTATTATAAATTATTCTTTAATCTACGATTAATAATGATACGACTTAATTTTTCATATTTATAATTATTTTTTAGTATCCAACCGCTGTCGCATATAATCTCAACAAATTGATTCGAAGTGAGGGGCAATCTAAAATAAATTACAACCTTATCTCCATGAATTTATCACCACCTGTAGCCAAGTTGGTTACGAGATACCTAATTTTTGCCGAAACCTTTAAAATTCCCGGATCAGATTTATAATTCCCTAGTTTCACACAACCTACTAATGATACATTATAAAAAAAAACCCCCGAAAATGTGTTGAAAATTTTCAAAATCAAAATTGTTTAATGTAGGACTATTTTTTAAGATGTAATTTCGAAATCTGGGTACATGTTTTTTTAGGATTATAATTTATATTTTATATATTTTTTTGGAGTGAATTATGATTTTTTTCTTAAATTTATACATTCTACCATACAGTAGTGTCATTAATCATAGAGAAATAAATGACTATTCTCGCGTATCAATTACCGTAGATATATATATTGTTTTAAAATTAAAGAATTAGTATTATTAATAAAGAAAAAAAAAAAGTCTGGTTGTATTTTTCGGCCCGATAAAATTGTTAAACTATCTAAAGTTTGGAAGTTGAATTGATAAATCTATAATAATAAACACGTATATTGAAAAATTAGCTTTTTTTGTTATATAGTTCTAAATTAATAAATGGGATGAATATTTTTGGCCACTACTGGTCAATCTTTTTCCTAATATTTCTTGATTTATTATTGCTATTTCCAAATTTTCTTTTTTTGAAAACAACATTGCTTTTTTCGTCTACGCCTTCCTCTTTCTTTATTTTTACTAATTCCAGGTCCAATTCTTCATGACTATCAATTGGAAAAGACTTTTCAACAATTTTAAAATTTCTTAAATCATCCGGATCATCCTCATCTTCATCATCATCATCTTGAATATTTGATGTGTGCTGCGTTGTTGAAGATAATGTGGAATCGTCCTTAGACTCTTCCTTAATATGTGAATTACGAATAGTTGGTAATGGGGGTGGAGTTACGGGCCTCCATTCACCTATAACAGGTTCAGTACCATCTCCTCTATCTTCCACTATTGGTGCTCTTGTTTGCGTGATCACTGGTTGAGCTGGTAGAGGTGCAGTTGAAGTATGTAGTGGTGTAGCAGATCCCGCATAAACAATATCATGATAACCAATATTTTTTGTAGGTGTTAAATCAGTTGGAGGCTTTATAGATGAAGTAGCACCAGGAGCTTCAAGTGCAATATCTCTTCTATATTGTTTCATTGCTGCCTGGGATTAAAACATTAAATTACTATAAATTGGACAGAATATTCATATATTAAACATTATTTGATACCTTTTCAATTCTTTCTAATTCTCGTTTAGTTTTCGCTGCCTCTTTACGGCTTTCATGTTCTTTACGATAAATATCCCTAAGAAACTTTTCCTGATTTTCTCGATGTTTTTTACCTTGCTCATGCATAGTTCGACTCTTAAAAAAGAATATAATTCCAACATAAGAAATTAAATAATAGATTACAAACCAAAAAAAATAAAATAAAATAGCTTACGGGTTTATTGTCCGCAATATAAATGCGACAATATTGACACCAATGTTTTTGCTGTGATATCCAAAATTCTGACCTGTAATCATAGAATTGTTCAGTTTAAAAAAACAAAAATTTAAATAGATTTATAGAAAGGAAAAAACTAAATTTCATACATTTTTACAGTTCGGAATGAAAATTCTAGAGGTTTTTTGTTGAGAGAATGAGTATGTATGCTGCGTCAAGATAACTGAATTTTAATCTGAGATAAGTCACGTGATTGCTGTGTCGGTATGAACATTTTCTACCCAAAATTTTCGGGTCGTAATGGCCGGAATGCGTCGTGGTTAGGGTCGGGATTAGGGCTGGGTTAGGGTTAGCGGGAGCTATAGGCTATAGTAAAATTATCAGCTGGGCACTTTTCACTTAATGAACGACTATTATTTCATTAGTAAAATTCTTAGTAATCTTGGGACAAAATTGATAACTCTGGCCCTTCCGACCAGAGTTCCGAAGCTTCCGACCCGGAATTTTGGGGATCTCCCTGTAGGAGTTTATAATTACAGAAGTGAAAAGTTACGTCATCAATCACGGGTCACTCAAGCTATGGTATCAGATTAAAAATTATCGAGCCAATCAGATGAAACTCTTCCTACATATAAAATAAATTATACTTAACGGATTAAAACGTAATTTGTAGAAGAATAATGAACGCTTCGAAACAAAGTTGAGTTAATGTTTTCTTAAAATGGCCTTATATAATCATTTTATTATATAAATTGAAATTGCATGAAATTTTTTAGAAAGAAAAAAAAATTCTAAAGCTTCGGCCTCAGATTTTGCAGCAGCAATCAACAAAATTTTGTCGAGTTCTGTTAAACCTGCGGACAGAAATGTAACAGTTATTTCGAATCATAAAAATGTGACTAATAAATAATTTAACAAAATTAACAAAGTTCTGCTTTCCGATAGATACCAATTTTATCTCGATCTAAAGGCATCGAACGACGCATTGATGATGCAAAACTAGAATATCGAGCACGAAAGGCCATAAATATTGAAAAGAAGAAATTAGCCGATAAAGATCGAATAAAAGTGGATTTTACTACTATGGGCACTGAAAGGAAGTTGAAAAAAATAGCAACCAGAGGCGGTATAACGAATGCATCATATTATTACGATTGTTGTTATTTTAAATTTTTGTTCTAAGGCGTATATATTTATATATCGATTAATTATGTATAGTTGTACAATTATTTAATGCAATTCATATATCACAAAAAATCGTCGATAATTCAGTAAAAGAAGCTGGTGGTAGAGAAAGATTAACAACAAGAGAGGCTAAAGATGGTAAAGTATATTTATTTATAACATGTTGTCATTCAATTTGTTGCTGATTATTTTTACAAATCTATAGTATCTTCAATGTCAAAGGAAAAGTTTCTCGATCTTTTAAAAAGTGGTCTTTAAAATTAGGAAACTAGTTTCGCACGTATCATTACGCACCAAAAAATATATCAGAAATAATAAAAATATTATAATTATATGTATCGTTATCACTCGGACAACTTGGACAGTATTCTGACAGAATTTGACACCAAATACACCAAATAATGCAGAATTTTATTGTAATGGCCTACTTTAAGCTATTTACTATTAAAATTGTTCAGAATTAACGTTGCATATATGTGTGCATTTTTAGGTAGATTTATGAGCTAGATGAGAGTCTGACAATCCAAAAGGTCCAGACATCCAAAATATACAACCCTGGCCATATGAATGCCTGGCTGTTTATTATTAGATGGACGTGGATATATAGCAAATATAAATGAAGACTCGTCATCCAACGTACAAAGATTAAACAATTTTACTCACGAAATGAAATATCCCATTTAACGTCTGGTTGTCTTAAATATAAGGAACCTGGCACGCTTAAAGTAAACTGATATGCCATTATACTATATATGAGGTCTATTAGTAAATTACAGCAGTCTATCACTTTTATATAAAATTTATAATTTTAAAGGGTGATTAATAATCTTTTTTTCATAATCAATTCTTAAACATATTAACTAGTGTTTCAAATCAGCCGGCTGCTGTAATTTAGATAAAAAAAAGAAAAGAAAAGTTTTAAGATTAATTTTATATTGAAACATTTGAAAAAAAAGTAATAAAATCCGTCCTCTACATCTAAAGTATTCTTTAATAAGAGTAATCATAAATATTCTTTAATAATATAAGCTATACCGATCACTATAGCAACTGTAATATACTATTATATAAGTTACAAAAGTTTTCGATTATGCATATTTATTAATATATGGGAACCCACGGCAAAGCGAAAAAAATGGGTTAGACAGTTATCGATGTATATTAGATCAAAAAATTTTAATATTGATTGTCAAATATCGTATAATTTAATGTTATTAGAAGGCATTTTACTAAGGTTCGCCCATTTTCAATACAATGATTTTAAAGATTGGTGTAAATTTTTGAGTAAGGAATACTATACTTAGTGCTTAGCAGAATCAAACAAAAACTTGATTTTTAAATTTTTGAATCTATCGATTTATCAGAATTGTGCTTTAATTACAAAATCTATTTTACTCTAATCTGATTTTGAACTTCATGGTACGTAAGTTACTACGAAGTCTAAAGTAAGATCAGATGACTGATAAATTTACATATTTACTAAAAATAAAATTTGCATTTAACGCCAATACTGTAAATTAATAGATTCAAAAACTTGAAAATCAAGTTTTTTTTTTTGATCCTGCTACACTCTATACTTCTAGAATGGAGAAAGAAAGCATTTGAATATAGTATTTAAGGTCAGTCATACATCCTGTGCGTGCTACACCTTATGCCTAGCACGTTATAACACATTTTGGCCTTTGGAGTTCATCTCTGTGTTTCCCAAAAGAAATGAATGTACTACAGTAGCATCAGGAAGTTTTGAGGGTGTTAACTAACACAAACCCTACATAGTATAAAACTTTTTATTAATAAAATTGGCGATAAAACAATAAGAGTGATAAATAGCTATTTATCACACCACTATAGTTTAACATTAATTTTATTAATATGAGGGCTCAGACACGTTCAACAACCGCCACGCAAATTTAATTTATTGGTTCTCGCAACATGAACCTTTTTTAAATAGACCCGGCTGGCTTTTTTTAAAATTTATTTTATGTATGACAATTTATAAAATTTTT
>CAJVPY010003468.1:0-14067 GCA_910591965.1 Dentiscutata erythropus
AGCTTAAATTAAAATATAGTATATAATTAATTAATAATATATAAAAATTTTAGTATAACTTAAATAATATTAAAGATAATTAATTTTAAATATTGTCAACTCTGAATTTTTATTATAAGAATTTTAAATTTTTATATATAAATAACTCCAAAAAAGCTATTTTGCTTCTAATTAAAGTCAAAATTTTACCTAAAAAATTTTAAAAAAGTTTGTAATTAAAGTTATTTTTAAAAACTAATCCTATAATTTTATTCTAAGATTATAGGGGAGTAAGCTTAAAATTTTAAAAAGTTTGTCAAAGAGTAAAGATAATTTTTTAAAAAAATTTTTTAAATTTTTGATATTTTCAGTATATAGATAACTTTATTTTTTTTATTTAAAAATTAAAAATAAAAATTACTATTTTATAATTCTTATTTTCAAATATTATTGTGTGAAATTTTTTTTAAATATATCAAATTTTTATAAAATTAGATTATAAACTACTATTTTAAATTTAAGCGTTCATATTTGAGCGCTTATTCTTACGGTTTAAGGGATAGTATAACAAAATATTAGCATGACTGCTAAAAAAATAAAAAAATAGTTATAAGTATATAAACAATTTAAAATTTTTGTATTTTGTTGTAGATAAATTTAGAATTTTGAATTTAAAATTTATTTTAAGTGAATTTCAAATAAGCTTAAGTAGATTTTGAATTTCAAAACAACTTGAGTAAAATAAAATTTTAAAGATAATAAAAAAATATGTAGTATTATTATTATATATTATTTATTTATTCTATAACAAGTTATCTATCTTCGTATTTAATACTAAACAAATAATACTCGCTTCCACCCACCAAATAAGAACGTTTACATCTACAAGAATTAATTTTGCATTTGTCCTTTACAATTACATTTGTATTAATTATAATAAAACAGATTGTACAATTAAAAGGGTATATAGATTGTATTAATTCTAACCCATTTTCATTTTAACAACAATGATAATTTGAGTATTTTGACTCGTTTCAATTCTCAACTTCCGTAGCTGAAAAGAATTTTAAATATATATCGATCTTTATTGTATAAGTACAGTCACACTAATAAAATTGTAATTAGATCGAGATTGTTTTAAAACATCTAACAAGTAACCTTTTTAAGAAATTTATTAGCTAATGAATTCATAAAAAATTGTCATGAAATAAAGAATATTCTTATTTTAAGTACGTATGATTAATGATTACTAATATTCTAAGATATGAAATCGACTTAGGTTGTTTCTGGATTCGAAATCCACTTAGGTGGATTCCGAAACTACCCACAACATATTCAAGACCTTGTTGGTATCTAAAAAAAAAAAAAAAAAAAAAGTAAGTTAAATTATTATTTATTATACAGTTTATTAAACAATACATTATTTATTAAATTTATAAATAAATATGCATATATCTTTTATACTGCACTGTATATAGTATGCCAAATAGGTTTTTGGCACGCTCTGGCGGCGTGCCATTAATGACATGCACGCCAGTCATTCTAGGTAAAATCCTTCTATACAACGACGGTCCGAGTGGCTCGAAGATCACAGGAGCGACACATTTCTATAATCTTGTTGATGACAACGGAGAATGATACTAGAAATGTTGATATTAACAATGGTAGACTATCCTATAACTTATTCAAAAGATATAGTAAATACGTACATACGTACTGCTTTATCTGGCTGAAGTTTAAAAATAGTTAAAACCGATTAGATAATGCGTAATGCTCGTAAGGATATAATTTAGGCAAAAACCTGATTTTGGTGCATATATATAATAATTTAGGCAAAAACTTGATTTTGGTGCATATATGCGCATGTATATAAAAGATAACGATAACAATAATGGGAAATTGGAAAATATTTAACGTTAAACCATGGTCTTTTATTTTTAGTTTGTTGTTTGATATGTAAGCCATAATGCACTTTCCATAAATATGTGATTTCAATGGATGCACGCCCTTGCTAATCATATGGAGCCGCTCAAAACAACACGCATATATACTAACCTACATCATCTCCTTTTTTCAAACCTTAAATCTATACATATATAGAATGGAGAAAAAAAAAGATAAAGATGGTCAGTAAGGGATGAACATATGTCGAAATTTTACACATCATTGTTGCGCAATAAATTATGAAGTTAATGAAATGACCTAAGCACATATAATAAATCTCATGATGAATGATTGGAGTGATCATTAACAATTTTTTCCTTTAAAGTCAGCAATCGTGACTTTTTCACGCACCCGAATAGACCCAATTAAAATTTTTGATTTATGACACAAAAACGCATTTACATAAGTGCATACATTATGCAATGTTACTATATTCTGCAAGGATCAATAATAATTTGAATCATCAAACGTGATTCTATGTAAATAGATTTATCCAAAATTCATGCAAAAGTAGACACCAATTGTACAAATATTTAAAAAATTGAAAGCACACACTGCAAAGCCCGTTCGCTTTTTTACCATATCAAAAAATTTTTTATTCGGAAAATTCCATCAAGTTTCTTCTGGATCATCCTATTTGAAGATTGCAGCCAATAACTATCTAAATGGTTAGTACAATTATTTATTAGTAAATTTTATTGGTTTAAAAAGATCTTGGAATAATTTTTCGTTACAAAGATCAAATGTATAGCATATCAAAGGCGCTCATATTTATGCATCGAATATATCTGATATCATATTTTTTAATTTTTTTATTATTTTTTTTTATTATTGATTTTTTTTTATATTCAATATTAAATAAAAATAATTTATATTCTTTTAAAAGCTATATAAAGACAGTATTTTTCTTTTATTAAATAGTATCGACAAATTTTAAACTACACTTCCTTGTTTCCTGATAAAACATTAAGAATAATTTTTGTTTTATATCGAAACATATTGAACATGAATTTTATTACATCATGAGATTCTATGCGTTCAAATTTTTATGACCAAAAATACTTCGTATACGGAGCAAATGTTTTCTGATCAATTTTAAGTTCGACATGAAATATTCTTAGCCTAATCGTTTTATTTCGATAATTGGGAATAACTAGGAAGCTGTAAGGTTGATCAAATTATTCAATTGAATAATTTTCCGTTGCACTTGATGTCATGTATGTCATGTGATGCCAAAACTTTTAAGGTTTAATCGCAAGAAAAATTCGTCAAAAATGATAACGTTTCCCAACATCCTTTCGAAAGATTTACTCTCATTAAAAGGATTTATTTTAACCTAAACGACCTTTTTTTTTCGATTTCTATTTTTTTTTTTTTTTTCAAAAATGACGTAATCGACGCTTCGTTCTATTGCTATCATTTATTTATATTGGTTGAAGATAAACGATTTTTCGACGCGATTTTCTATTACTAAAGATGACCGCTGTCATCTTTGATCCTGTAAAAAGAAAAAGGTCATTCGTAACTAAATTTTAGACACTTGTGTACACTGTTGGGAAAAAAAATTAACCACGTCGTTATACGAATCATTGTGTACGTATAAATAATGCATATAATATAATATTAAGGATTAGGTCTAAAAAAAAAGAAAGCGCAGAACCAACCACGTTTGAGAGAGATTTTGTATATGCTTTTAAAATATAGTTCATGACAATTTAAATCATTTTTATGTATTAAAAACAAAATTTATTTTTATGATACCAAAAAATAATATTAGAGGTTTTTTGTTTTTTTTTTTTAAAAAAAATAAACACCATTTACTATTTTATTGTTGAATTGATTTATAATATAATTTATGCTAAATATTCGGTATAAAATGTGATGAAAAGAATAATTATATTATAGTGTCGAATACCATTGTGTCCGATTCTTACGCGCGAAGAGAGCTCGTTTTGTACACCTAAACGGAAATTTGAGAAACAGGATACTTATATTGCGGGGAATATGTGAGGGGCTTTCCTGTTTGAGAAATTATGCATACTTTGTCTCCATAGAAGACTTATGAATTTCCTATATAAATTTCAACATACACTTACTTTATGCATCAAACATCGTCTAGCATTTATTAACAATCTCGAGTCTTTTAAATTCTTATGCTAGCATATACGTACGTCTCTCTTTAATTTAGACTCGACAATATACATTCTGAGCTAATAATCTTTGAAATTCCTTTTCACAATTAAACAATTTAAAATAAAATTGTTTATTTGCTCTAAAAATTTAGTTTTTTCATCTAATAATCTTTATTGAAAAAAATTGTAAAGAACAAAAACAAAAAAAAGGAAATAAATTTAACGGAGTAAAATCGAAAGGCCATGGAACGGAACTAAAGATACGTTAAACGATTTGTGTAACCAAAAACAATTATTGATAAAAAATAATAATAATAATAATAATAATTCCTTCATCTTTTGCATAAAGTTTTTTAATTTTCTATCTTAATTTTACAAGAAGAAAAATTCGATATTTCCTTATAGAGTTAACATAGCTCCCCTTATTGTTTAAAAATCTTCGAACGAGTTCGAGTAATCTTGTAATTTCGTAATATCGTGTATTTATAAGAATTTATAACTAAAATTTACTAAAATTTAAGCATATTGGCACAGTATAAATTACTCTTAAATTCATAATTTGGGTTTAATGTTTCTCATTTCAAAAAATAATGGCAAATAAAAAAAAAAAATAAAAAAGGTTGAACGATAAAAAGCAAACAAAAAAAAAAAGTTGAAATAAAAAAATGTGTCAGATTTGGTGGTTTAAGCGCAATATAAAATATCGTCGATTGATTATGTAGTTATATTTTACTACTATGATGTATTAGATCAAGTAGATCGTACGAAGACCATTCTTTTTATTTATATAGGTCATAATTTCTAGAACTTTTGGTGTAAAGAGCGTAACCAAAATATATTTTTGTGGCTAAACCACAATAAAGATCCATAAAATAATATAGCGTTCGAGATGATGTGGCATCAATTCACATCATTATCTGGTAACCGATGACGAGAAAAGAATGATCATATGAGTCGTTTATTCGATGGTGGTGGCCACGAAATGTCTTAAAAGAAAGATGGGGTGGCTTTTATATAACATTTACGATAAGTCTGTACTTAAAGCTTAGCATAGAATTCTTCGGATATGAATGGTGTATAATTCCATTCGGCAAATTTTGGGTGTACGCGTATAGTCAAAACTAAGTTTCTTGCTTGAAATCCATGTTTTTTTTTACATTACATAATCGTCGATCATTGCTTACATAATCCATTCTTTAATTGGTTTGTTAAATATATGCAAATTTTCATTACAAGAAAAACTTGCATCTCAATGCCGACAATTTGTAAACCAATTACATTATTATTTTTTTTTTCGAATTTTTGATACAACAAAGCTCTTGTAGAGAGTAAAGCATAGATAGTCATTATTATAATAAAGTTTTTTGGCGTGATTACTTTATACATGCAAAATTAGATCATTTTCCTATTGATGCATTAAATGTAAACAAAGGTATTAAAAATTTTTATATTTAATAGATATTTTCTATGTAAAGCAATAATTACTATTGGCGAATGCAAGATAATTCTCAATGCACGTTTTAAAGTCACATAACACAATGTTTGAATAGTTAGAATTAAGCTAAGTTTCTTTCATTAAATCTGATAAACTCTATTAACTATTGACAATCCTTTGACCTTAATATGATGTACATTCTTACGCGCATTATATTAAGAGGCGTTCCATTCATGCTGTGTTTGGATTTTCTGTTTTTCTTATTTTTTTCTTTCGCCTCGATCGTTACGGAAAGATATGTACTGTATGGAATGCATTAGGTTAATATCTTGCTTGTGCTAAATCTCGTGTAAAAATATTTCGGTGCATAACACATAAACAGCTGATTGGCTTTTCTTCAAATGTCGATATGCGTTATCTTATCTGTCCTTTTTCAGAGACTCAGAATTATAAATAAGAAATATGTATTATCATATTGGGTTTTTTTTAGTTCCACATGACAATTTTGTTAAAAACGCGAACTGCACAAATTCACAGCCCAACTATATTACATAATAACAGCCAACATAATTGATATTTAAGCAGGCATGTAATTTATTGCGTAAAACCGTGTAACTAAATATTTATTATTGTCTGCGAGATCGATCTATTAATGTCCATAGTGAAAGTTACAACTTCTATTCTTGTAAACTCATTCTCGTATCAATTACCGGAGATTCGTATTAGATAGTAAATATTCAATACCGATAAAGAGAATAAGCTAAATGGGGTTTGCCATCACACAGGTTATACACACAATTTATATAATAAAATACTTACTTAACCTATTGATGTCATTTTATCTGCAAAGATAATCTAGTATATTAATCATTTGTATTTTATATTTGATTATTTAAGAACTTACAATTGAATATTTTAAATATTTTATACAGTTGATTCTATAATACCAAATAGTCAGTTGGCTATTTTATTTTTGTTTACTATACTATAATGCTTGGCACAACTGTCCTCGCTTACTAAAAACAAAGTCAGAGAAACGGTGCTTTAGGATCGACTTTTGAGTAAATAAAAATGGTTACATGAATGGTCATATAATTTCTTTAAAAGTATAAAAAGTCAATATATTAAGTATATGCATTAAAGAAAGTTAAGGATTAGTGATTTTTATACCACTTTACTGAAAGATAAAAGTATAAATAAAATGGGTCGGTGCACAAAGATTTGCACCTCAAAATAATAAAGTACTATATACACAATAATAGACTGCTTATCGTGTACGTACCTACTTTAAGCATAGTCACGAGTGCGCATCCGCTTTATTATAGTCACGGTGTCTTTTCGCAATTGAAAATTTTATTTATATTGTTTATATTGGGATTACTCACTGTAGAATAAAAATTTATGATATATTTATTATATTAATTATATATATATATAATAATTATATTATATAATCATTAATTAATTAATTAACTAATTATTTATTTATTTATTATCATATATTAACAGATAATACTTAAATGAAACCTAAAAATTTTTTTAAACGATTTATAATATAATCACATGTCAAAAATTTATAAAATGTGTTTACAATAAGATAAGCTTTCATTTTTGAAAATAACTAATTATACCCGGCGGGTATATAGCCGGGTATAAAAAAAAAACCACTTCCTTAAAGTTATTAAGCTAGGGTTAAAGGTGTATTTATATGCAAAATTGAGTGCTAAACAATTTTACTTAAAAGCACTATATTTGGTTTTCTTGAGATATTTACGGTTTTTTTGTTTTTTTTTTATATACCGGGTACAAATAGAAATCCTTTTTATTTTTATATTTTTATATTTGAGTTTATTAAAACGCACCCATTACGGTACAAGCGTTGAATACCACAGCTGCTAACTCGCTAAGCAACCAACGCTTAGTCTCTATGTAAAAATATTTAACGTTTCTAAAACACCTTTATTTGATTTTTATTAATAACTTTTAAATCTACGCAAAAATTTTTATATAACAAAATGATTTTTTTTTTTAACTCTGGCTAACTCTCCACAGGCTTTATAGAAGTTTTTTCAATCATACAGATACACACTCAACTTAGTACATTCTTATATACAATCTAAACTATAATAACTAATCACATAGGTAAATTTAATTATTACTATTTAAAAATTTTTGCTTACAGGTTTTTTACTAGCTACTATATCTGTATTTATTTGTAAATTATTTATTTAAATTTCTAATTATAATCAAGATTCTGGTTTTGAAATTATAACTGTAGTACTGTATTAATTTAACTAATTTTAAACTGTTTAAATTAGTTAAACTATATTTCAAATCTTTTAATTTTTACTAAAAACTTGTCTATATTTTAGATTAAAAAAATATATAACTTAAATACAGTATTAAATAGTAAAAATACTTTTTAAATTTGTAATTTTAGTGTTAAATCATATTAAAAATGCAGTAATTTAAATCTAATAAAATTAATTTTTTAT
Organism: Dentiscutata erythropus; assembly: GCA_910591965.1. Taxonomy (NCBI): domain Eukaryota; kingdom Fungi; phylum Glomeromycota; class Glomeromycetes; order Diversisporales; family Gigasporaceae; genus Dentiscutata; species Dentiscutata erythropus. The sequence goes on from CAJVPY010003468.1 coordinate 7,986, forward strand.
ATTTTTTTACAACTCTTTCTGATAACACAAAGTTATAGATTTTTGTAAAGGTCAACTAGCCTCTTCTCTGGGACTTCTTTATATATTTAACATATAAGCCAAAGTATCCTTATACAAAATAACTAGCAAAAGATGGTGTTTTTATATATGAAATTTTTATGGAAAATAGAATTCTTCATCAATAAAAATACTTGTAAAAAAACAATAAGAAATAGCAAAGAACAAACTCCTTTTAAGTTGTATTTCTTTAATTTAAACAAGTAGTTTCTATCTTACTTTCTATTACTTTTCTGCTTTTCTTTCAAAATTTTTATCAAAAAATAAAGATTTAGTTTACCTCTTCAAAAAATCAGTATTGTTTATTTTTCAAATTCAGATAAACTAGTAGATTGCAACCACATGTTTTTTACAGACAAATATGATATTACTTCACAAAATTAAACCCAGGAACTCTAATTACAGTAGCAGATAGCTTAAGATACAAGTTTTCAGATAATAGCAACATCTGGCTTGAAATATATATTAGAATAAGCATTAATAAAGTTATCTGAAGTTAGTTATAAAATTAAAAATAAATTTAATATTAAGGCAAAGCTTTATACTAGAGATATACGAATATTGTATTTGTTATAAAATTTTTATTAGCCATATATAGGTTATAATATTGCCTTTATGATCTTGAATTATTTTTTATATTTTTCTTTTTTAAAATTAGTATTATTTTTTTTTGTTTTTTGTTTTCCTAGTTTTTTTTATAAACTTTTTTATTAAAATTTTTTTTCTTTTATCTTGTATTTCTTGAGAAAAAAGAAAAATTAAAAAGAAAAAATTCCTAATGTGGTATACACAATTTGTCAAATGATTAACAGAAATATTTTTTATATAATACAAAATTCAAAGCAAGTTTTAAATCTTAAATAAGACTAATAGTTGTTATAGTAAATTGTATTAAGTAATTTGCTTAGTAACTAGAACTATAAACTATAAATGAAATATAGTATAATTGTACTTGCTATATAGTAGCTTTTATTGTCTGAAGAATACTACAAGTAGAACAATAGTACATGTATTAACAAATTCTGAAACCTGATTGGTTAGATCAGGTGTAATGTAAAAAATTTAAAAAAAACAATGTTTATTAACTATATCAGGTATAATATAAAAACAAACTGACAAGTTTATAGTCAAATTTATATAATATAGTATAAATTAAATTTGGTCTTTTAGACTTTGAATAGTTTCCACTTATCTATAGTAGTTTGTATAAATAAATATAGAATCACTTGAAAAAAAATAATTTTTTTGTAAATTTTATTTTTATTTATTTATTTTTTTTATTTTTTATTTTTTAGCTCTTTAACAGTCTTGCTAGAGCTCAAATACAATACTTTATTAATGTAAAAAACTTGGTCAAAAAATTATTAAAATATAAAATTATAAGCCCAATATTACCTGGCTGTGATTAACATACCTAGCTGTAACTTGTCACACCAATCTACATGTAAGTCAAAGAGCTTGTCAGCCTGCCAAAAGCCTATTCCTCCATTCTAACTTTCTTTACTGAGAGCAAAAGAAAATAATATTCCAATACCAAAATGTATATTTAAAAAAAAAAGAGTTTTATATACATAAAAACACACAAAGCAAGAAAAGAGAAATTATAAAGGAAAAATAAAAAAAAAAAAAAAAGAGAAAAAAGAAATATAAAAAAAGAAAAAAACAAAGAAATAGGCTACAAGAAAAGTGTGCTACCTCTAATTGTAGAAATAGCAAAAAAAAGAATCAAACAAAAAAGGCTTTCTTCTCAGTATCTTAAAAGACAAAAACAAGAAATGTACTATTATAACCCATGCTAAATAAATATAAAAATTATATAACAAATATATCTCTACTGTAAAGCGTTGCCTTAATGTTAGTATTTCTTTCTGACTATATAACCGACTCTGGAATAATTGGTCCAACCTAATCCATATCTTAAGCCAGATGCTATCGCTATTTGTAGACCTATATCTCAAGCCATCTGCTGTCACAATTAAGCTATCTTCACGGGATCTGTTCAATTTAGTAGCACCGTATCTATCGAACAAGTGGTTGTAATTTACTTGGCTATCTGGATTTGAAATATAAACACTATCAATTCTTTGGAGAAGTAAGCCAAATCCCTACTTTTTATTTAAAAATTTTTTTTAAAATAGTGAAAGTTATAGAAGATATTTTTTATAAGTAAAAAGCAACTACTTGTATTTTTTATAAAGAGTGTGATGAAAAATAAAATTTTTTGTTGTTCTTCTTGTCTTTTCTGTTTAACTCCTAAGAGACTTCATCGACAAAAACCCTCCTCTCCAGAACACTGTCTTCACCAAAATTTTCTATACAAAGGCACCACTTGCCAGTTATTTTGCACTAAAATGCTTTTGGCTTGTATACCAAATATATAAAGGAGTTAAGCAAGTCTAACCTATACAAAAACCAACTCATCAAAATATGAAATGATATTATTATCTTCAACAAAATATTTATTTTTCTTTGGGTGAAAAATTTGAGACAAATGATTATCAGAAAGAGTTATATTGTAATTATTTTTATTTATTTTTTCTTTATATCAAATTGGTTATTTATTAGTAACTATTATTATTACAAATTATATATTTTATAGATAGCTATATTTATAAGTTAATTGATCCAAAGTATAGTGAAGAATCCTCAATTTCTATGTATTAAGTGATATAGAAATTATGTTTTTGATATACTTCACCCCAAAAAAGTTACTTTTTGATGCATCTGCATAAACATTATGATGATCATATTAAAAACATAATTTAGAAATTTTTTGTCTGTCCTTTTGCAATTCAAATTTATAATTTAGTATAACAAAAAATATACAATTCACACGTTTGTGTAATAAAATAATCATCATATGATATGCTCTGGATCTAACAATACTATGCATTTTTCTAGTATACTACTACTTACTTTCTGTAAATATTTTATATACTACTTAATAAATATTTTATAACTTGGCTAATTTTTTATAAAATTATATTATAAAATATGAATTAGAATAGACAACAAAGCTATCTGGAATTGTTAAAAAGGTCAGAAAATTAAGATAAAGCTTTACAGGAGAGATATATTAGAAATTTTTTTTTAGTATAGTCTTGTATAGATTTGCAAAAAAATTAAGAGTAAATCTATTTGTAACCGGCAGTGACAGTCCCATGCCAATAAGATTGCAAGATCAGGTGTAACATTACACCTGATCATGTAATGTGAAAACGAAGCAAAAAATCCTGTTCTTCAAAAAATCGTAATAACCAAAAATTACATATATAAAACTACCTTTTGATTTCTAACAAAAAGAATTCCTTGTAAAATTTTACTATAAAAATACTATTAACCCTAACCCTAACCTTAATTGTACCCTAACTCTAATGATAACAAATTTGCACGTATTTGTTTTTGTTTTAATCATACGTTATACAGGAGAGTGTCACCACTGGTTACAAGCACATTTTTTCAAAAATTAAATAATAAATCAAATAAAAATCTGTATAAAACTCCAACTCTAATAGCTATAAATGCAGAAATTAAATGCAATTTCTGTATAAAATTTCAAATATTAAAAATTTTGCAGATTTTTCTGTAAAAATTTGCAAAAATACAGATTTTTACAGATTTACACTTGTTTAATTTTCTTGATATATACAAATATTGTATTAATTTTTATCAGCTATGTACAAATTATAATAGTGCTTTTAGAATCTTAGATTTCTTTTTATGTTTTTTCTTTTTCAAAATTTGTATTTTTTTTTTTCTTTGTCTTTGTTTTTTCTTTTTCTAGTTATTTTCATAACCTCTTTAAATTTATCTTCTTTTATCTCATGCTTTTTAAGAAAAAAAAAGAATTTGAAAAGAAAAGAGCTTCTGATAGAATAGAAGCTTAGCCCAAACTAAATTATATCTTTAAATGTGTTCTATCATATATAAGATATAGTAGCTAATATCAGTATAATAACTAAACTTGGATATTTTTAAGAGATAGCCAGGTTTTAGTCTAATATAACTTTTAAACAGCTTAGTTTTAAGCAATATATATTTAATAAAATTTTAGTACATGGTTATTAAAGAAAAAATATATATATATATATAGAATTATATTATTTTGTATATATGCATTGTAATATACCTTTTAAGGTCAGATATAATATAAAATTAAAATAATAAATAAAAGCTTATTAGTTTAGAATTAGAGTTAAAGTTAAGTTAGTGTTTTAGTAAAGGTTTTAGCAAATAGTTTTTTAATCTAAAATTTGGTAAGAAATTTTTATATTAAAATACTAGTTATAAACTTATATAATAATATATAGAAATAAACTAATAAAATTTTTAAATATAATTTTAAAATAAAATATATATATATATATATTCCTTTGATAACCGCATACTAAAATTTTATTAAGATTTGATGTTTAATACAAGACTAAACTACTTAATGGTTAATTAGACTAATAGCTAGCTGTCTCTTAAAGATGTCCAACCTTGGTTATCGCACTGATGATTGCCACTATGCTCCATATACAGTGTCTGCATTTAAAGATATAGTATACCTTTTTTTGACCTATTTCATTTTTTAACCAATCAAATTCATCTAAATACTAATCAAATTCGTGTTTCAATTAAATTAGTATATTTTGATCTATCATTAATAACTTGTTATCTAGTAGTTCAATTTTGATGAAATTGGTATCATTCGAATCTTCTCATAGAGAAAATTCGAATGATACCAATTTTATCAAAATTGAACTACTAGATAACAAGTTATCAACGATAGATCAAAATATACTAATTTGATTGAAACACGAATTTGATTGGTATTTAGACGAATTTGATTGGTTAAAAAACGAAATAGGTCAAAAAAAGGCATATAGCTTGGGCTTAGCTCCTAACACGTCAAGATCTCACTTTCTTTTCAAATTCTTTCTTCTTTTCAAAGGACACAAGACAAAAGGAAGAAAAGTTTAAACAAAGAAACTACAAAAATGACCAACAAAGAAAAAAAACTAATAAAGCAAGAAAAAAGAAAACCAGATTGCAAAAAAGAAAAAACATAAAAAGAAATCTAAAATCCTAAAGGCACTATTATAACTCATGCAAGGCTGGTAAAAATTGTATAACAAATACAATATTTGTATATCTCTTCTGTAAAGCTTTACTTTAGTATTAAAGTTACTTTCTAATCTTTCCACCAACTTCAAATTGCTTCATTGCCTGTTCTAATTCATATCTCGAGCCAGATGCTGCCGTCATCCGAGGGTTATACTTACTCTAACCCAAGAAGGACCCGTATCTCAAGCCATTTACTGTCGTAATTAAAGTTCCCAGGCTGAGTTTCATGAAATAGCACCATATCTGTCCATAAACAAATATGTAGTTGCATTCTACTAGTCTGTCTAAATTTGGGAAGTAAACAATGTTGATTTTTTGAAGGAGGTAAGCCAAATCCTAACATTTTATCAAAATTTTTTGGAAAACTGATGAGGAGATGAGAGAGAGTAAAAGAGGAACCACTTAATTAAATAAAAGAGCGCAGCTTAAGAAAAACATATTTCATGTTGTTCTCTTGTATTCTTCTTTAAAGTAATGATCTAGAAGCTTTGTCAACAAAGTTGGGCTTTATCTACCCTTTACCAAGATTTTTTATATAAGAGCACCTCCTACTAGTTATCTTGTATAAGAACGCTCCTGGCTTGCATTCCAAATATTCTTTTAGAGGAGTTCTGTAAGCAAAAACATTAACCTCTAGACAAACCGCCACATAGGCCCCAACTCTCCAGCAAAAATTATATTTTTCTGTTAGTAGAAAATTTTGGTTTTAGTAATTGTCAAAAAAAAGACACCAAAAAATTGTAAAATAAAATAAATATATAGTAAAACTTTTATAATTATTAGACTATAAACCTGTGTGATGCACAGAAAAGATTTAATATAAAATAAAAAAAAAATTTAAATCTAAAGCAAATTAATTTAAATAATTTTATCTCTAATATAGATTATAATTTGTTTAATTTAATTTATTAAAACT
>CAJVPY010003469.1:0-14063 GCA_910591965.1 Dentiscutata erythropus
TTAGCGAATAGATTAAACGGAATCGAATGTTTTACAATCTTAGTAAAAAATTGCAATTAATTGATTAATTGTGGCTGCGCCACCAATCAATTAATTGAGTTTAAAATAATTGCAATTAATTGCCCTCACAATCAATTATTCGGTAGGCCTGCTTATTTCATATAGGCCAACATTTTGCTGTGTTTCAATTTTATCCGTATGATATCCTTCTATTTCTTCCAGGTCTTTTTCTTCTTTGTATAGGTCGAAGAAATCATTATCTCTTTCAATTTTATCTTCGGGTGGTTCTTGCTTATCCTCCCTCGCTTGGTAGATTGGAACTTCTATCTACTTACCTAAGTACCAAAGAAATAATTTTCTTTTGTCGAAGTGTAAACGAGCATAACTTTCTGGAACCAGTTCATGCCAAGTAACATCATTTCTTCCAGGTTCCCAATAACCTAAAAATCAGTGGGTACTATTATACTTTGTATGGTTAGTTTTACTCTGGGTAATTTACCCAATGTTCGCTCCCGGGTCCTATTTGCAGTAATAATTACTGTATTAAAAGGTTCTGTTATAACAAGGTCTAATTTTTTTGCTAGCCTTGCTGAAATTATACTAACTGCGGCTCCTAAATCTAGGACTGCCAGAATCAAATTGTTTTGGACTTTAATATAACATTTAGCTGCCATGGTTCATTGCATAGGTTTATCTTCCATGAAATTAGTTGCTTCAGGCATAGTGTTGATAGGACGTCACAAGGCTTGTGCCAATTTTTGCCTTCGCCGGGGAACTTGGAGCAATTGTGCATATGTGGCATTGGCGCGTTGGCTTAACAGGTCTTCAGTGATATTGTAAAGTGATATTGGATCTATAACTGAAAGGCCTCGTTTGCATCTCACTTTGTTAGGTACTTCGGGATGGGGCTGGGCAGGGACTTGTATCGGGGTATCCTCTTTTATAGAGGCTGGTTGGGGTGTTTGGGGCACCATGTTGGGTTCTAAAGTGACTCCTTTTCTCAATTGGTTGTTCCAGTTTGCTTCATCTTCAGGTCTTTCAGTTCTCTTAGCAGCATATGCTTTGTCTTCATCATCAATATCGCATAAATTAACGTTCCTAGTGGTGGGGTGGTCCTAGTATAGTTATTAGAAGATTGTTGATAATTTTGGCATGGTTCTAATGGACAGTTTCTGTCTATATGGCCTCTTCCTCTACAATTATTACAGATGATACCTTCATTTCTTTGTAGTTGAAACTTCCACGGCTGGATTTGGTGATTATTAACTTGGGGTTGGGTTGATTAGTTCCTATGCTAACAGCCAGGGCCATGGTCAATTTTTCGCAATTTGTAGCCATCTGCTGCATTTTTTGTATTAAATTATCTAAGACCTGGCTAGTAGGTTCTTTCTTATTTCTACTCTCATAATATTGATCAGCTTCTATCTTTCTTGCCTTTGCAATGGCAGCATCCAACATATTGAAGTTGTCAGCGAATATCAGAGCAGCCGTTTTGCCATGTAGGCCTCCTATAAACATCCTTATGATGTAAGTAGCAGGTATTTGGTGGTCAGGGTCAACTCTTTTCAATAATTTCTTGAACTGGTAAGCGTATTTATCGACTTTCTCCTTTTCTTTTTGGTTCAAATTAGTTAGTTCTAACTGCCATTAGTGCTTGCGTTCCGGGGTGGCAAAATACTTAGTAAAGGACTGGACGAACATTTTTCTGGATTATCATCATTGTCCCAAAATAGGAAATTCTCTCTTTGATCGTTATACCAGCTAGCTGCTAGTCCTGATAGGTGTCTAGAAGCGATTTTGATTTTCCTTCCCCGGCCCTAATTATTGGCGTCAGAAGCCTTTTCAAAGGCTTCGATCTATTCAACTGGGTCTTTATCCTCTTCTCCTTTGAATATTTTGACGTGGACCTAGTTGTTTTCTCTGGGGTTTGGGGGAACGTTATGGATAGTGACTTCTCAAAATGCTTGGGCTATTTTTCTAAGAAGCTCCGGGGCTGGGTTTGGTTCAGCCGGTTGCAGTTGGTACGTGGGAGGAGATCATGGATAATAAGTTCTCCATCAATCGTCCTATTGTCTTCAAGATGGTCTAGGTCCGACATGCTTAATTAGAAATTCTTTGGGTAAGAAAAATAAACTAAGATCATTTGTTGTCGTGTATAATTTAGTAAAAGAATTTTTGGAATGCTTGTGAGTTTAGAAGTAAGAATCTCACAGTTACCACTAATTGAGAAAGTGATAACTAAAACTTTCTATGCTAAGCTACTAAAATACTACATTATGCTACTAAAATAATCCACTTAGGTTTCAAGACTCCTAAAATCTTGAATTGGAAGGCGGAAAGAGGGCATGAAAAGACTTGGTCCGAGTTTCAAGATTCTTCGGGTCTTGTGGTGATGTTCCGGGCCTTGGATAATTCTTCTGTATCCTTTTAGCTTCTTATGGTTTCGTTTGTATTAGTTTCCTTAACATTAACACTTCCAGTTCTTTGTTTTAGAATGTTCATTCTTTTTGTTATAACGTGTGACATAATCATGATACTAGCGGCTATCAGTGATTTAATGTTCAATTTGGATATAAGATCTACGTCACGGGTAGATAATTGGTGGAATTCGGATCTCCAATTAACCGATGGGGCAGATGTCATGGGTAATTTCGAAGATCAATTAATTGTTGGCTTAATAAGTGATGACAATGCGTTACGAGAAAATAGAGTATTTAATAAGCGTATTTTCGTAATAGTAACAGGGTTTTATCTTGTTATTCAACACTCTTGCTTATACTTTGATGTTTTTCGATATAAAAATAAGGTGGTCATGGGGACAAGGGATTATGACAATAAGTATTTGTTCTTGTACTATATGTTTTAATAAAGGAAACAACTTGGAACTAACACTTCTACTCTAATTTTGACAGTGTTAACGGGACTCTTACTAAAAGGTTTTTTTACTAAGCGACAACTCTACACTACTTTCAGGTCAGAATTCGGGTCAATTAGGAAGAATTTGGGTCAAGAGGGAAATATTTTTAAGGAACAACTTCTACTAAAGTGATTTCAAAGTTAAAACTCAAGTGTGTTATCTTTATTTGGGGCGAGCAAAGAGCTCTTTTATAACAAAATTTACAGACTTAATTCAATAATTAAATTCACGAAATTCACGAAATTTACAAAATTCACAAAATTAACTAAATTAACTAAATTCACTAAATTTACTAAATTAACTAAATTTACTAAATTTACTACCCTAAAAGGAAACTTCACCATCATTCCCGAATATAGAAAAAAAATACAAAAATAGTAAAGAAAAATGATAGTCATCCGACACAACCCGATTTCGGGTATGGTGACATTAATCTTAACTGTCACAACGTACGTACTGTACGTACAGTACGTACGCTTGTAGGCTGAAAACTGCACCTGCATATTGTATAACCGCTGTAAATAAATAAAAAAACAGTATCGGTAATTGATATGTCTCTTTTTTTATTTTTTGATAGTCAAAAATGTCAACCGAAAATTTGGCCAAATTAAATTTTTCTGATTGTCAAAAATCAGCCGATAAGAACGATCCAGACGGAATTTACAGGCTCGGTCATTGTTACGAATATGGAATTGGAGTTGAAAAGGATGAAAACGCGGCATTCACGCATTATCAGAAATCAGCAGAAATGAATAATTCTAATGGAATGTATCAAGTTGGCTATTGTTATAATTTAGGAATTGGCGTTGAAATCGATAAGCATAAAGCGTTTTCGTATTATCTGAAATCTGCTGAGGCTGATGATTCCAATGGAATTCGGAAAACTGCCATTTGTTACTGGTATGGAATTGGCGTGGAGGCGGATTATGATAAATTTCAAGAATGGTATGGGAAGTAAGTTAAGTTTTAAATTTTTGTTTATAATATTTTGTAATTTCTTTATTTGAAATTGAGATCTCATACAATTTTTAATTATTAGGGAGTAAGTATAAAATGCATTCATCAATTTATCAGCAATTTACGTTCATAAATATTTATTTATTTATTGTTGGTTATTTTAGCCCGTGAGTATAAAATAATTTAACAATTTTTAGAAATAAAAATGAGTTCACATAACAAGATCATAAATACTTATTTACCATTCATTACAAATTCATTTCGTTCGCATTAATTTAGTATGTGAGTATAAAGAACATTTATTAATAATACTTATTTACTATTACGTTTAAATTCATTTCATTCGCATTAATCACCTCACTCAGCATGTGAGTATAAAGAACATTTATTAATAGTCAATGGAATTAAAAACAAGTTCACAAAACATAACATAAATACTTATTTACCATTACGTTTAAATTCATTTCATTCGCATTAATCACCTCACTCAGCATGTGAGTATAAAGTACATTTATTAATTAATGGAATTAAAAACAGCAAAAAAGTTCACAAAATCAAGAGCATAAATACTTTTTTACCATTACGTTTATATTCATTTCATTCGCATTAATTTAGTCCGTGAGTATAAAGAACATTTATTAATCAATGGAATTTAAAAACTGCAAAACAACTTCACAAATCAAGATCATAAATACTTATTTACCATTCATTACAAATTCATTTCGTTCGCATTTAGTATGTGAGTATAAAGAACATTTATTAATCAATGGAAATAAAAACAGCAAAACAAGTTCACAAAACAAGATCATAAATACTTATTTACCATTACGTTTAAATTCATTTCATTCGCAATAATCACCTCATCAGCGTGTAAGTATAAAGAACGTTTATTAATCAATGGAATTAAAAACAGCAAAACAAGATCATAAATATTTATTTACATTACGTTTAATTCATTTCATTCGCATTAATTAGTCTGTGAGTATAAAGAACATTTATTAATCAATGGAATTTAAAACAGCAAAACAAGTTCATAAATTATGAACATAAATACTTATTTCCCATTACGTTTAAATTCGTTCATTAGCATTAATTTAGTTAGTGAGTATAAAGACATTTTTTATCAATGGAATTAAAAACTGCAAAACAATTTCACAAAACAAGATCAAAAATACTTACTTTTAAATTCATTTCATTCGCATTAATTTAGTCGGTGAGTATAAAGAACATTTATTAATCAATCGAATTAAAAACTGCAAAACAAGTTCACAAAACAAGATAATAAAATACTTATTTACCATTACGTTTAAATTCATTTCATTCGCATTAATTTAGTCGGTGAGTATAAAGAACATTTATTAATCAATAGAATTAAAAACTGCAAAACAAGTTCACAAAACAAGATCATAAATATTTATTTACCATTACGTTTAAATTAATTTCATTCGCATTAATAATTTTATTCAGCGCGTGAGTATAAAGAACATTTATTATTAATCAATGGATTAAAAACAGCAAAACAAGTTCACAAAACAAGTTCATAAATACTTATTTACCATTACGATTAAATTCATTTTATTCACATTAATTTAGTCGGTGAGTATAAAGAAAATTTATTGATCAATGGAATTAAAAACTGCAGAACAAGTTCACAAAACAAGATCATAAATTTATTTACTTACTATTAATTAATTTAGTCGGTAAGTATAAAATTATTTATTTACATTCGGTTATAAAGTTTAAAATTGCAGTTGCGAAATAAAACATTAAATATTTATTATATAGAGGTCCTAACTATGGAAAATGTACTCATTGTAATGAAGATAACACGCAACCAGCATGGTGTCTATCATGCGACCCTGATATGACAACAAGGTGGACAAGTGGAAATAAAGATATTGACGATTACATGAAAAAATTCCAGCTTAGAGTCAAAGCATATGAAAATGCGATTGAATGGATTCCATATAATAGATTATCTGATGTTAAAAAAATTGGTGAAGGAGGATTTGGCTCTGTATACAAAGCAACCTGGTTGGATGGCATGCGAAAAGTTAATGGTGATCGTTATAATTATGTAAGAGCGCGTGAACCATCCAGCATCGTTGCACTCAAGACTTTGGCTAGTTCTAAAGAAAACAATGATTTTTTAAAAGAAGTAAGTGTTAATTTGTTGCTACGATAATTTTAAATTTTGTACTAATTTATTGTTAAAATTTAAGTTTAAAAGTCTTATGGAATGTAAATTAAAGTATTGTAAGCTCGCAATATATGGAATAACCCAAAACGCAGAAACAGAAGAATACTTGATGGTATTTCAGTATGCTGATAATGGAAGTCTTCAGAACTATTTGACAAAAAATTTTAGTAAACTTACATGGCAGGCTAAATTACAAATACTTAAAGATACTGCGAATGAATTATATTGTATTCACGATTGGGCAGGATACATTCATGCAGATTTTCATAGTGATAACATTTTACAAGACCAACGCACTAATGAAAATACACGATCCTATATCTAGGATTGTCTAGAAAGGAAAATGAGAATGTTTCGGCTGGCGAAATTTATGGAGTTATGCCCTATGTTGCTCCTGAAGTTTTATCAGGCGAGCAGCAGTTTACACAGGCAGCAGATATTTATGGGTTTGGTGTTATTATGGCTGAAATGTCGACTGGTCAAAGACCTTTTGATGGTCATGAATTTGATGATAAACTTGCAGTCAAGATTTGCAGTAGAGGATTGCGACCAGAGTTTGCACATGGAACTCCTAAATGCTATATTAAATTGGCTGAGGAATGCATGAATTCTGATCCAGATGAACGGCCTCGTGCTTATAATATTCATAATACAATAGAAAATTGGCTTGATGAAATAGCTAGTTCAGATGATAATGAAATTAAAAAGCAATTCTTGGATGCTGATAAAGTTATTAAATCATTACCGATACCAAAGCATCCTGACGGAATGTACACTAGCAAACTTATTAGCACGAAATTAATTTCAAAGGCGATTAAAGGTATATTTTCAACTAGTATATTAATAAATTTATATTATATTTATTTAAAACTAATATAATTTGTTTATTTAGATTTGCCACAAGTTGATTCTGCTCAAATCAAGCTTGATATTACCGAACTTTGAACATTTTATTATGCATACAATATAAGAAAAAGTGTTCAAAGCTAAATAAATATATATATTTATAATTAATAAAAATAATATTATTATAATCTATTTTAAAAAATATTTGTTTATTGACTTTTTGCTAGGTTGATATTGCTCCGAAGTTTGATTCGGGTTTGGTTCGGGTTTGAACAAACTTCAAACTCAAATCAAACTCAAACAGCAAATTTTACTGATTTCAAACCCATACTCAAACTCAAACTTGTAATACAAACTCGAACCAAACTCAAATACAATTATAAGTTTGATTCGAGTTTGATTTGAAGTTTGCCGAGTTTGAATAGTTCTAATAATAATAAGCAGGTTTGAATATTTGTTTAGAGTTAGAGATTCAGATATTCTCTAATTTAATTTTATAACAAAATTATTGTAAAGAATCTAGATATCTGGATATCCAAATATTTGTTAAATTTTAAACAGGAAATAGATAACAAATTGCATCTTTAGTTTAGAGGTACTGTAGCTTTTATATAATAAATGAGTAATAAACTAATAATTTGAATGTAGTTTATAATAATAAATAGGTAATATATAATAATTTATAATTAATATTTAATTAGTTTAACAGTCTATTCAGTTTTATACATAGTTAAAACTAGTCTAATAGATTTGCTAAAATTTCTATTATATATATCTAAGTTATAGCTTTATAAAAATAAAATTTTAATTTTATAATCTAAAAAAATTTTAAATTTTTTAAATAAAGTCTGGGTGAGCAAGTAATTTTTTTTAGTTTATACAATATATACCAAACCTAAACATGTTTGCAAACTTTCAAATCAAACTCAAACCAAATCCAAACCATTTATAAAAGTTTGATTTTATTTAATTTGAACTTCAAATTAAACTCAAATTTAACCTAAAGTTTGATTTGGTTTAGGTTTGTAGAAGCACTAATTAGTTTCTCTTTTGCTTCTAGCTATTAATTCAAAAAAGTTAATATTGGCTTGGCTTTAGGTGCCTTTAGTTTATCTTCCTTTGGTACATACTTTTAGAACATATATTCTGAATTAGTATTGTTAAATTTAGCAGTTTTTTTTCATTATTAGTAGTTTTTTATTATTATTAAAATTGATAATTTTTTATAGTAATTTTATTATTAATTTATATATTATATAATATTGTAAAAATGTAAAATAAATAAATAAATTGTATAATTATTATAAAATTAAATTAAAATTTAATTGATGATCCTCTAGTTAACTAAAGCATGATTTTAGTAAAATATAACTCAGATTACTATATAAATTTACTATAGTGCGAATATGGTGATTGCCCAAGGTAAACTTTTTTTCATACTAAGTAGGGATTGGAGCTGTTTAACCATTTAAAATTGCACTATAGTTCTGGCAGAATTATGTTGGTCGTGGGTCAGAATTATTTTAATGCCGGCCAAATTAAATAGTTAAATGGTTAAACAATTAATAATTAATAGAATTTTTAGGCAGTTCCAATCCCTAATACTAAGTTAATCACTTTTCTTGCTTAAAAGACTTTTGTAAAGCTTGTCAAGACATATCTAATGGTGGTTAGAGCATCAAAATCAGCCTGGTGAGTACTGAGATATCTTTAAAAAACCTTTCTTTTACTATATAAACTTCTTTGCAAACAATAGTATTATTTGCAAAGAAATTTACATAGTAAAAGAGAGGTTTTTTAAAGATATCTCAGTACTTACCAGGCTGATTTTGACACTTTAACCACTATTAGATACGTCTTGACAAGCTTTACAAAAGTCTCTTAAGCAAGAAAGATAATTAACTTAGTATAAAAAAAAGTTTTAAATGTGTATATACCATATTCGCACTATAGTAAATTTATATAGTAATCTGAGTTACATTTTACTAAGATCATACTTCAGTTAACTAAAGGATTATTAATTAAAAATAAGAAATATTATATCAAGTAAGTTGTTATATTAGAAAAAGTTTGTCAGAGAAATGGTTATTAAAAAAAGATTGTTGAAAAAATAGTAGTTTGGAAAAATAGTAGTTTAGAAAATGGTTGTATCAGGGAAGTGATTTGTTGGAGAATTGGTTATATAGAAAGTGCAATTACACTAGTTTGTTTATGCTAAATTAAGCATAAAACAAATTTGTCTTATGTTTTATATATAAACTTAGTTTTGAAAAGTTTCAAAATTTTAATATAGTTTCAGAATTTTGGTATAGTTTTGGGGTTTTTGATTTTAGTTTCAGACAGAGTGTCAAAGTTTTGGTTTTAGTCATTAGACCAATGTAGTTTCAGGCAGCATTATTAGTTGGCACATATATATTGTTTCTTGCTTAAATGGCTTAAAAATTGTTGAAATATTCAAAACAATATGCTAATAACTTCTAACAAACGATTGTGTATAATTTTCTCCTAAATGACAAACTAACAAAGATAATTTTAGCCATTGAGCTATTTATTTTTCAAAATGTAATAATATCTTTTTTATCCTCTTTTCTAATGAATCAAATATCTCTCTAAACTTTATCTTATTTAACAATTTTAGTGCCTCAAGTAACTCTTCTGAAAAAAATATATTAAAGTTATTCATAGCATTTGTAAGAAAATATAACTATTTTTGAACTTTATTAGGCATTTCATGGGTATATTATCTAGGAAATAATTTAATCCAGTTTTTACTATTAAATATTTATAAAACAGTATCTTGATTAATTATGAATTTCATTAAAAAATTAATCAAATTTTAATTAAATGTTTATTTAGCCAAGAATAAAATAGACATTAATTATTTAAATATGATAGAGTCACATTGGGATAGGATTCTAATATTCTAATAAACCATTCTGCAAATTGAAAATATAACTCTCTTCTCTCTAAATACTGTTTTGCCATATGTAATTTATATTCTCAGTGAGTTTGTAAGGGCATTTGATACGTATCTAATCAAGGCTTTGTAAAGATCTTGAATCTACTTGAATTTGATATTCATTGGAGCACTGCTATTGCTATTTCTGTAACCATTATGAAGATACTAGACAAGATATAAAGATTAAACAAATAAGGTTTTCTTAAAAAACCTAATACACATTCAAAAGCTTTGTTTTCAAAATTGGTAAAAACTATATTTATAATATGTAATCTATATCCAATTCGAATAAAATTTGAGTTGTCTAATCTATTGAACTTAACAATAACACTATTAGAATTTCCTGATATATAGACTGTGTTATCAGTAAATCATGTCATATATTTTTGTATATCAAGTTGATATTTTTAGCAAATATTAAAAACTAATTTTACAATTGTATTAGCATTATATTTTTTTATAATTTGTAGACTAACCATACTAGCTATTAGGTAATTTTGCTTCTTATTCCAATACATAAAACAAATTATTAAATTCTTATTCTAACTACAAGTTGATTTATTAGCAGAAATACAAAAAGCACTTGTTGAATATTTTTAGTTATGCTTGAAATTGTTAATTTGGAAACTTGTTTATACCAAGTTGTAATTCATTTTCTTGAAAGTTAACTTTTTGGTAGTTTGTTTATCAAAAATTCATAAATCAATTTGGTGTACTTAATAGTTAAATGTGTTGAAACTTGGCCAACTTGTGCTAATTTGGTTGTAAGCCAAATCATATTAGAAAAGTAATACTGATTATTTGATTTAAAAAGTTCTTTAATTTGTTTTTTAAAAATTATCTGATGAAATTTTTTAGATCTAGATATTAAAGAACATATTGCAGATATATATTGAAACACTTTTTGTTTAAAGTAACAATTTTGTGATTTGAGTGATTTGGTTTTTGTGATTGGAATTTAATTTTGTTTAACTAATTTTTTATTTTGTAATTGAAGCTAACTATATTCCTTTTGCAATTCTACATAACTTGATTGTAGCCAATAAAATGACTTCGATAATTGTTCTTGTAAATATGGTGATATAATTTTTTTTTTATTTTTTCCTTTTGGATATTTTATTTTTTCTAACAATATAATCTTGTTTTTCATTTCTTCATTATTTAAACTTTGAATAAGCTTAATAAGATTATCTTTGGTATTTGTGGATATTTTTTGTTGTTTAATACTATATATTAAATCTATAGTACTATTAAAATTTTCATCATTAAGACATAAAAAAATCTATTACTCTTTTAATTTTTTTTATTTTTCACAATTGGTGATTAGTTGTATCATTTGTTGATATTTTTTAGAAAGTTTTGGCATCATGATTACAGATATAAACAAAAAATTCTTTTTAATATTTGTATTTACTTTTTTTATAAAGGTTTAACAATCATTTAAAAAACACCAATTAAGTGTTAAAAAATTTTTATTTCTTTAATAATAAATTGATACAATGTTTAAATATATACAAAGCTAAATTTACTAATTAAAAAAAAAAAACATGCCAATTTATTAATCTTTATAATAATTAAATCAATAAATTAGTTACAACTTTTACAATATATACAATTAAACATTAACTAATTAAAAAAGAATAATTAGAAATACATTAAATTAAACTGACAGGTTTAGGCCGCAGATAAGTTACTAGGTATACTTAGTTTCTAGATTCTCTTAATTATATGTCTGAGTTCTTATTCTTAGCACTAGGCTTAAAATACAAAACCTTTTCCAATTATATAAAAAGTTTTTATTAAGTTTAATAAAGATAAGAGCAAGGTCTCACCTTAAATATTAAAAAAAAAAAAAAATTAAATTAAACTGATCAAAAATGAAATGCATACAATTATGTGATATTGATCTCTACTTTGAATATTTTAACCACTTTAATATATAATAACAATATCTAAATTTACTAAACTTGACCAAAAAAACTTTAGTAATTTTGCTTTGATAATTGAATTAACTAAACATGACAAAAAGAACTTGATTTTGCTTTAATAATGAATAACTTTTAATTACTTTAATATATGACAACAATATTCTAATTTACTAAACTTGATTAAAAGAACTTTAGTAATTTCGCTTTGGTGATGAATTATTAAATTTACCAAACTTGACCAAATTAGTTGTAGTGCAATTACAGAATTAGTATGCAATAAAAATCAAGATGTGTTTTTCTAATTGTTAGTTATACAGTATTTAAAATATTTGTTATGTTTCTTTTTGCATTGCAACTCTTTAGCAAATATTTAAAATTTTCACTGAAAAAAAAAGTAATATCGTAGGTCTTATCATAAGGCTACAAAATTACTTCTTTTTATTTATAAATTTCTGAATATTTATTGACAAATTATGTTTTTTAATATTTTTTAATACTTTTTTTGTACAATTTTGCTATCTATTTTTAATTTATTAATTTATTAACCAAAATAAATATATTAATCAATAGATTACAACTAATAATTTAAACTCTTGAGCAAATTTAAAAATGATATTTGCAAAAAATAAATTTTAAATTATTTGTAAATTAATTCTATAAATTTAATAGTGTCTACAAATTATTAAGAAAAAAAATACTGTTTTATATACTATTGCAAAAACCCACTTGACAAATTAAAGTATATATCTTTCTGATTTGGTTTATTATATTTTTTATTTCAAAAAATTAATTTAGCAAAAAGAGTTAAATTTTAAAACTTTTCACTTTTGTCTAATAATTTAATATTAAAAAATAATATCATTTTGTATAATTTAAAATATTAAAAAATCTGTGCTATGAGGTTGAGATCCTGTAGCCTAGTGGTTTAGGTACCCAACTCTCCATGAGCAAGTTTCAGATTTAAGTCCTAGTAGGTATGTTTACTTATTAATATTTAAAAGTATCTACTATAAGAAGTCCAAGTGAATACAAGTCTGGATTAGGAATTTTCAAAAGGAAATCCATTGTGGAGTAGTTGGCACTATGTGTAATGGAGGTCGTTATAGAAGGTTTTATTATACAAAGGTTGTGCATATAAATCCGCGATTAGCAAGGTAGTACCAACAACTCCTAAGATAGCATTGGGAATCTTGTTTGGGAGAATAACTAGATGATAACCAGAATTAGAAGTAGTGAGAAATATGATAAATACAAAAAAACCCATGATAAAGAATTAATTAGCCTTACCAAATTTAAAACATTTTTGGCAGTACAGAACTCACTAGCCAATAAGAAGTTGAAGCATAAAGATGTGTAGGCTCTGGTTATATCTATATGGAAGTCTTTGAACATCAAGAGAACTTGGGAACACCAATAAGATATAGCTAGTATAAGTGTATACAATAGTAATTAGGAGCTACAACTACTGAAAATTACTATAAAAAAATGATGATATATCTGTTATCTCTGAGCCTTATGATGCTATCTAACTATATTAACTACTAGAAGTATTCTGCAAAATATATTTGGGTGCCTCATTACTATATTAGGAATTACAGTCATTAGCACAATTACCAAAATAGATATGTTAAGACCTAGGTTTCAAAGTTGCAGAAAACCAGCTAGTTACAACAGTATGCAGGCTTGAAATACTTGCCCAATTGGGTAGAAATAGCTGTATAGCTTGAGATATAAGCTTCTAGAAGTATGCTAGTAGAGACTAAGAGTATAATTTTTTGTTAGACACATCAAACCAGAAGCAGCAAGCGTTTATTTAAAGCAACACATACCAATTTGGAAGTTGAAAAAGTAGGTAATATAAGTAATATAGCAAATATGTAAATAATAATTGGCAGTTAGAGAGAGATATACAAATTAGAGATGGGCACTATGTGCATAAATGCATGCATGCATGCGTGTATGCGTATGGTACAAGCAATTTTATAATAATATGCCCATACAAGAATAGTTAAAATAAAATTTATAATAATAAGTAACTTTGATTTATTAGTCTGTTTTTGATAATTTTATCACCAAAATAACTAGATCGATAAGATAATTCTAACTAGCTCAAAATCATCAATATACAATTGAGATCATTAATGATTGTTATTTTAAATACTTAAAATTGGTTATACCGTTTTTTTTTTTTTTTTTTTTTTTTTTTTATATTGCCAATATAGAAACTTTATTTTTATTTAAAGGCTTCTCTCTAAC
>CAJVPY010003470.1:0-14063 GCA_910591965.1 Dentiscutata erythropus
AAAATTTTTTTTTATTTGCAATATAATTACTATTTATATATTTTTATACAAAAAATTGAGCTATAATTTTTAAACTTAATATTATAACTTTTGTTAAGCTAGCAAAATTTTAAATATACCAAAATAAAATATAAATATATAATTATAATTTATATAAATTTAATTTAAAGTTAATAATAACAATTCTTCAAAAAATGAATTTTTATACTATACTAAATTAAGTAGTTTGTACTAAATTTAGTACGGCCTATGAATACCCATTAATATTATACCAAATCCTGGGTTCTTATTAGTTAATTATAAACAAATTGATATAAATCGATATTTTTGACCAAATTTGTAGAGATTTTTGTCAAAACAAATTGATATTTTTTCCTGTTCCTAACTTCAATATTATTTAAAGGTTGTTGTATTATTTGAGTAATTGTGAAAAATGCTGGTGAAAATTTGAAAGCAAGTTTTACAACTTCAGAAGGCATATTCGGAGATAATGATATTTCTTGTTCTACAACTTTAGTGAAAAGTATACTTGGAGATAAAGATATTTCTTTTATACCTAGCCTAGTATCATAATGATATTTCATGATAAATTGTACTAATACTCCAGTCAATTTTTTAGTAACACTCTCAGATACTGCAACTTGAATGCTAGTTTTGACTACAGACATCTTTGCATTAAATTGAACTTTCTTGTTAACATAGTTCCTAATAGTTGATGTATAAACATCACCAATTCTTAATTGATTAATGTAATGTAATAGTTTAGTCATAGTACTCTCTACATCTTGAGAAATTGTAATAAAATTCATGGTATCAGATAAAAATAAATTAAACCAATGGGTATGAAAAAGTGATATATGAAATATTGCATTGCTTAAATGAATAAAAACCCAGTATTGATGTTGACATAACATTTCTTGATTTACAATTTGTATACAAGTACAAAGCAATGTTAAGTTGTTAAAAATAGCAATATAGTGTGGTGTTGAAGCTAATGTGATATATGATACTTCTCAAAGTTCTTTAAGTGTATTTGAAAATATATTAGTTATAAGTTTCAATAAACAAATTTGTATTATATAATTGTTCAATTATATCACTATTATTAATATCACATTCCTTAACCTAGTCAATTAAAACTAGAGTTGCTTGATATAATAAAGCTTGATTCATTTAAGCCCTTTGAAGAGATAATGGAATAGGTGCCAACTTAGACTCTAATATGGAATCAATGCCTTTAAATATGGTATTATAAATAGATACAAGACTGACAAATGGATTGAACCCATAATAATTTGCAATTCGAGTATATTGTGCTTCTTTTTCTAACTCTTAATCAATAGCATTTACCAATTTTTTTACTAAAGTGCTACAATCAACATGCTTTTTAATAACTCCAATGATAGATTTGACATGCTAAGTGGATTCTATCCTTACTATAAATACCTTAGCTACTGAATATCTTGCCTATAATGTATGATTATTATAAAGCTTTTCAAGATATAAATGACATGATTCATATTTTATTAATATATTGTTGTACTTTAACTCAAATTGCTCTTCACTACAGCTATTTCGTATACAATAAAAATCATTGACAAACTGTTTTATCGCATCACCTCTGAGCTTGGCTTTTTATATTTTCAAGATAATGATAAATACATAACATATAACGTATTTGTGGATAAGACAAATAAACTGCAGCACTCATTGCTATATCACCATTAGTAAACAACATCTTAGGCTAAAAATTATTAGTTGCTTTCAACATACATTGTAAAATCTAATTGTAATCAGTCTAAGTTTCATACTTAATTAAAGCTTGGGCAATAACTCTTGTTTAAAATTGTTATCAACACCAACAAACAAACTAAGAGCCATTTTATATCTATTGGTCTTTGCTATATTATTATGAATTACAACATTATGAAATCTTGTCTAAAGATTATTGTATTGTTGACTGGTTATTCAAAAGAGACTAGTAAGTTCATTAGATGGACCTTCAAGCTATGATATAACTACATAATTGGGATCAAGTTCACATTGCTGTAAAAAATATAAAAGCATTTTGCTTGTATCAGATTCATCATAAATTCATATACCTCTAAATTTCTAAATTACATTATACAAGTTTTTTGTTTATATGATGTTGAGAAAATTCTTTGACAATGAGATTATATTGCTAACTAGCACCTAAATGACTGTTTGTAGTGTAATGTTCAATCTTATTCAGAATTTTTTGTAAAAAATGTAAATTTTTTAGCACCAATTCAATAGTTGCTATATTACAAATATGATTATACTTAGTGATTGGCGCCATAATCATGTGATGCTAATTGTCACGTGGTAAAATATATAATAATCAACAATCTAATTGTTGATTTTTATATATTGTATTATGTGACAATTAGCATCACATGATTACGGCGCCAATCACTAATTATACTCATTTTAAAGTATAGTAAACCATACTTTTTTTTCAAACTTTCCCATTTGCAATTTGTTTTACTTAAACTACTATCACAATACAAATTTATATCTTCAACCTTTTTTGGTTTATAAATTCTTGCTTTTTAGCAATTGTAGGATATTGACAAACAATAGACTTATCAACAGAGTCAAGATTCTTATGGTTTTTATTGGCCACAAAACTATTTTGCTTGGCAAATAAATAAATAACAGCTTGAACATAGTCTCAGTTATTAATAAATTCCCAACTTTCAATACTATTTTATTAACATCTATATTATGTTTATTAGTAGCATTTTCATTTATATCATCATCACCGAAACCTGGTAAGTAGTTCTCTGCATCATCTTTATAATTTGATAGATGTTCCATTAAGCTTGTAACTAAGTGGAGAGAAAACAAAGACTGTTAGTTAGTATGGTTTTTGCAAAAGAATTGAATATACAAGAAAATCAATAGTTATAGTTGAAGCAAAAAAAATACACAAATAAAGGTATAACTAAAGAGAAATAAAATACAGTATCACCAAAACCTGGTAAGTGGTTCTCTACATTGTCTTTGTAATCTAATATTACTATGTAGAAAAAAACATAGTTAGTATAGTTTTGCAAAAGAATTCAATATGCAAGAAAATCAACAGTTATAGTTGAAGCGAAAATTATACAAAGATATAACTAAAGAAAGTGAAATTCAATATAGAGGTAAAGAGTTTCTATAGCTTGAATTCGAATGTAAAATACTAGAATGCAAGAAAAGTTAATTGAGTCAATTTCTAATTCAATATTTTTATGATATGTAACACATTGCTAGTAAAAGTTATAGTTAGAGCTAAGAAAATATATGAAAGTAAGTTAGAAGTAAAGAATGTAGTAATTAAAGGTAGGTAAAGGGTTGTAAATTCGAATGTGGAATATTAAAAACATATATGACTATATAAAAAGAATAGATTATTAATAAACTATATCTGTATAATGCGTATTGTATATTTGAATCTTGTGATACCAGTGATAATCACTAGTAGTAATTCATAGTAATTTTCTTTAATATATTATTTTAATTTTTTTTTTCTTTTTTTTTGAAATTTGGAAATCTTGCTAATACTTTATTAGGTTTTAATACTTAACTTATGGATAAAATATAATTTTAGCTAAAGTTATCTAAAGCCTACCTAAGTTACAAGTATTACTAAAATATCAAAATTATCTATGTTTGATCTGCTATAGTAAAGTTTATCTTTATACCAAAAAATTCTGCAACTAAATAATTTAATACATCACTGAATAGTATTTATAGTCTATTAAGATTGTCTTCTTTTTTAATCTTCTTCTTTTAGCTTCTTAAGCAGAAGAATTTATAGTCTTCAACTAACTTATAAAAAAAAAACTAATACAGTTAGCTTTCCTAAATACAACCTTTATAAATACAAAGACCTCTCTAAATACATGGTCTTGCTGTGGCTCTACTATATATATACTTATAGATTTTTACCTCTTTAAATGCAATATTTCTCTAAATACAAGATTTTTTGTAGTTTGTATACAGTGCACTTATAGAGAGTTAACTATACTAATAAAATATAAGGAAACAAAATAAAAGAGAGAAGAAAAAAACTGTCTAAGCAACAAGAAAATGAATAACAAAAACAAATGAAAAAAAAAAACAATCTATGAAAGCACTATTATAGTCTGTGCTAGATTTAGTTGTAAAAATTATATACTAAATTTAAAATCTTGTATATCTCTATTGTAAAGCTAAGCCTTATTCTTAAATTTTCTTTCAACTATATAGTTCAATCCAAATTAGTTTATTAACCAAAGTGCCAATTGGTTTATTATGCAGTATAGGAATATTATTGCCAAAACAATTCTGTATTTATGTTCTACTTCATTTGTCTGAAAATAGAAAATATAAACAATGCTGATCTTTTAGAGAAGGTAAGCTAAAATGTTCACTTTTTGTTAAAATTTTTGTAAAAATAGTAGAAAGATAAAATAAAGAAAGAAAAAACTACTTGTATACAAAATAAAAGAGTATAAGTTTCTTTTACTAAAATCAACTATAGTCTATACAAAACATGCATAGTGCTAAGTTTTTTTAGCAAGTGATAAACTTATAAGAACTATTTCTAAATAATAGTTGTTATTCTATAGTTCTATTTTTTATGTCTTATAGTCTAGTATAGCAAAACAACACCAAAGTATAAGATCAATTTTACTGTTATATAATTTTCTGATATCTATTAGCCAATTAAAATTCAAAATTAGGTGTAATATAAAAAATTCAATCCAAATATTTTGCTTTGTAAAAATTATATTTATTTTGAAATTTAGCTTAATAAACTATTTTTAGAGTTTTAGCAAAAAAAATTTCTCATACAATTTTATTATTTAGCTACTCTTTTTAATCCTTTTAAACCAAAACCCAAATATAAACAATGTATTTTAGAGTTAATGATATTTGTTTTCTAATCATCATGTGATAGTAAAACTGAACTTAAGCCTTGTCAAAATTAGTATAGCTATTTGTATTTTTTTCTAATACTATATGAAGTTTTTTGAAAATTTTTAATAAAAGTGATTGTTAAAAGAGTTTTTTTGATATATTATTTTAATTAAAAGTTAAATTAAATACAACTCTCTCTAATGATTACTTGTACTAAAATTTCAGCCAAAAGAAAACACAATCTTTGTTGAAGAGACATTGGAGATCAATTACATTTCTAGGAAACTTCTTTAAAAAGATATTTGGCATGCAAGCCAAAAGTGTTATTATACAAGATAACTAGCAAGCAGTGCTCTTGTATAAAAAATTTTGGTAATAAGAAGAAATCTTATAGTAGGCTTTTACTTTGTTAACAAAGCTTGAAGGCTATTATTTCAAAGAAGAACACAAAGAAAACAATAGAAGTTTTGGATTTCCAACACACTCTTTAGAAATTTTGAAAGTATTATATTTTTGTAATTTTAGAAATTTTAGCCAAAAAGTGAGAAAACTGATATACATTTCTAAAAAATTAGCAGTATTTATTTCTTTCAAAATAGGATGCATCTACCAAAATAGAACTTGCTACAAGCTTATTTGGATATTGCTTTGCCAAATAAACAATAATAAACTATAAGAGATTGAAGAGATTATATATAGAAATTTCTTAATATTAGACATTTTCTTTTTATTTCTTTTAATACATATAGTATTAGATTAGATTTTTTCTATGCAGTATTATATAATTTTTGTAGCTTAGTACAAACAAAAATAGTGCTATTATAGCCATCTTCTTTGTGCCTTTTGTTTTTTGTTTTGTTTTGTTTAATTTAGATTTTTTTTTTTTTTTTTTAGTTTCTCCTTTTATTTTGCAAAATTCTTCTATCTAGAATAGTGTTCCAAATTGATTAAATTTTACCAACTAGTTAGTTGTCAACTATAGTTGTCAACTAACTGGTTATGTTATCACGTGACTAATTTAACCAATTAGTTGGTTAGTTGGTTAAGTTGGTTAGTTAGTTAGTTGGTTGGTTGGTTGGTTATTGTATAAGATAGCTGTGTAGTATGTGATACTGTGCAGGACCAGTATGATTATATATACATGTGAAATTCAAAATATATAAGATATATACTATAATATAATTTATATTTAATATTTATTATAATAATTTATTTATTTAGAGGTTCACTCTTGCCAAGTAGCAGGTCTAGAGTTCAAATCCCATGGATGCCAAATTTTAGAAAATAGGCTTGTGTTATGGTTAATAGTTGTCAATTATCAGTTGGATCTAGAATTAAATCTGCAATCTCGGTTATACCATCTAGTAATAGGAGCTTTGGTGCAGTAAATTTAAGAAACCAGAATAACCGAAAACCCATTTGAGAAGTTCTGAGTTAGAAGTAGCAGTGATCTTTGATGGTACTGTATGAGGGCTGAATTTAAACTGTGGTCTGAGATCGGAAAACCAAGCGACCAGGTTCTAATAGCAGAAGACACACCAGCTGAACCACCAGGTTCTGTTGCACTGGAGGAAAAGGGCATACGTTTCAGAAGTATGAACCAAGAGAAGGATGTTCTTCAGGTACCTAAAGCCTGGGCAGACTGACTCTTCTGGGTTGCTAGCTGGAAGTGAGGAAGAAACCGATAGAGAATTCAAGTAAGAAGACAGTTGGAATGTGGGTACTGGGGTTTATTGTAAACCTATAAGAACAGAAGTAGGTAGCGACAGGGGTTCAATGGTTAGCCCTGACCCCAAGTGCATAGGTCAAGCTATGGTAGAATATTACTGAAATCTGGGTGAGTACATGGGTAGGACATGTATTCTAGCAAAGTTAGATACCAGTTTCACAAAGGTTGGTGCAAATTTCACAAAATATGGTGCTACTATTGCATCTAGATGCTTAGATAGTAACTGGGTGAGGTCAGGTGTGTTAAAAGAATTAGTCATATGTATTACAGCACCTGTCATTTAGAAATAGTTCTTATATGCTATTTGCTAACAAGCCTAGAGTTTATCACTTACCAATATATAATTTGTATGAACCATACTCCTAATAAATACCCGGCAAGTACCTGGCAAGATAGCCAAAGTTAAAAAAAAAAAAAAAAAATTTATTTATTTATACATATTACAAATTAATAAAGATACATATTTAATTTATATTACAGTCAACTTTCTCTAAATGCATACTCTCTAAATGCAGATTATATTAAATTCTCTCTAAATGCAAGTTTTTTTTTGGCCCCAAGCTATATAAAATTATAATGAACTTATATTCTCTAAGTGCAGATTCTCTCTAAATGCAAGATTTTTTTTTTTATTTAAAAAAATTTTATAGGTCCTGGCGAGCTGTACTTAGAGAGAGTTGACTGTATTTGATTTCTAACTCTAAACTCTATTTATAACTCTAACTTTAATTCTATTTTACCTTTTTCTAACCCTAACCTAATCTATTTATCATTTGTAACTTCACTAATTTGTTTTATCTATTTCTAGTTTTAGCCTCATTTCGAACCCTAAACCCAATCCACAACCTAATTAACTAATATACTAACCTAGAGCTTAATTAGTACTTTTTTACAAAACCTAGCCAGGCTTTTTACATTTTACAAATTTTAGAACCTATAATAAACCCAGGTCTATAATGCAGCCAGCTTTGTTTTTGCAATTATATGTAATTGAAAACCCCAATTTTATTATAGCTGTTTTTTAGAACAACTAAAAAAATTGCTAATAACTAAATCAATAAGCTTCTGAATTTAGCTGAATCTGTTGCTAACTTAGTAACTTATTAATTTGGTTATCGGCAATTTTTTCAATTGTTTCAGAATTTATAAAAACAGCTATAAAAAGATCTCAGTTTGAACTGATTATATAGTAAACCTATCATTGAGTAGTGATTTATAGCCAAATTATTTTATCTAAAATCCAAAGATGCTAGCATAGTGTTCTTGAAACTAGTCTACTAAGGTAGGCAAGTTAGCATGATACATAAACTAGCACATTGTCTCATTCTGTTTTGCAAAATATATCTGCAGGTACTTTTTCTCTTTTGATTTAAAGTAGCCTATATAATATTTCTGCAAAATACATATGTATAGCACTTTTCTTTTTTTTGATTCAAGCTTGTTACTGGGAAAGTGTGAAAATTCAGCATGGTGTTCTTGCAAGTCTATTTGATGTGAAATTATTATTAAATGATCTGAAAAAGTAAAAAAGTCAATATAAAGTTCTTGCAAAGTTTAACATTAAAAATGACAAATCATGCCACTAGTACAAACAACAAAATTTATACTAATCTACAAGTAAGGAATCTAATCTAAAACAGCAAGCGACAAAATCCATATCTACAGTAACCCTAATAATGATGCCAACTTTACAGAGGCATAAAACCACCCAAATAACAAAATCCATGTTTACAAGAACATCTAGATGGCGACGACACCTAAAGCGATGAGTTTATACCAAGGCTCTAATAATACAATATTATAAACACATTCATTGTAAAGTGAAAAAGTTAGCTAATGTTAAAAAAATAAAATAAAATAAAAAAATAAAAAGCAATTATAACTGATAATCATCTCATAATTGTTATATTACATGGAAACACAGATATATATAAAAATTTAATACTTTTAGAGTATATAATGATAAATATTAATTCTTAACAAACTTTTTACCACAGATCTTTTTTTATACCTGCCTTTGAAAGTTTTACAATCAATATAGTATTCAAAAAGATTACTCAATTAGCTTTGCCACAGTTTATTCTAATAGCCTTTTTGGTTCATAGCCTGGTTCTAAAACAGAGTGCAAGACTATATTTAACTATGACATGATCTAAATTTAATATGTTTAATCAAATATTGTAAAAATGCAGAATCAGATTAATTTAAAATTTCAGACTACTTAATATCTAAATACTTTCTTATTCCTGGTTTTGCACAATGACACAATATTGTTATAGAACAGAGATACCAATAGAATATGTAGAATAGTTGTGTAGTTGATAATCATAGACAACTAGTTAGTTGACAACTAGTTGATAACTAACAGTTAACTGTAGTTGAACTAGTTGTTTATAAATTGGTTAGTTGATTAAAAAATTTTTAAACTGGTTAGTTGTAAAGTTGTCAACTATTTGGATTTTCAATTAATGATTTAAAACACTAATCTAGAAGGCTAGAAAAAGAAAAAAGTTGTGAAAGAAGGCAGTTATTATAGCTGATAAACCAGGTCAATAAATCAGAGTGAGTTGATTTAATATAAATCAAACCAAACTAGGAAAATTAAACTCATCTTTGGCAAATTATATATAGATGCTGAGTCATATTCTAGTATTTTTTGTCATTAAAAGTATGATGTAATTTAAAAATTCTTTAGAATTGATATACCTTATCAATAAAGCAGAGTGTGTAGCATAACTGTCAATATATATATATATATTTTGTATTAAGGTGATCTCTTTGGTTTAGAATGTTTTATTAAGTAATAGATATATTACAATTATAATAAAAGACACCTTACTGGTTTATCTGGAATATACATGTCACTAAAATTATTTTGGGTTTTGGGACCCGAAATTGTTTTTGACTTATTTTATTTAAAACCTAAATAGACCAAAATATAAGGAACATAAATATATAAATTTGAATTTTACTAAAATGCACCTATAGTGAAAATACACCTATGGTGAAAACCATCTATGGTGATTTCCACCTATATATACAAATTTTCCTATTAACATATAATATATAATTGACTATGTACACTATTTAATTTCTATATATATGTATTAAGAACATGAATTAATATGTATACTATATAAGATTATTATCTATATAAATTTAGAACTTTCGGTTCTATCTAGCTTGTTAACATACATATATATATATAAAAGTTATTTAACATATAGTATAATGCTAAAAGAGAATAATCTATTTTAACACTTACTCTAACTCTAACTTTAAAAAAAAGTTGAGTATATTTTTCGGTATTTGATATAAAAGATACAATTATACAGATTTACATTTACAAGAATAAACCCAAATCATATGATATTGCTTTATTAAAAATCAGTTTTTTTTACACCCTATAAACAAGCACTTAGTATTCTAGATAGCAGTTAGTCATACTTACACTATTATATACAATTTAGCAGTCATCAAAACAATACATATACACTATCAGTGCTATGCAAATAACAGATAAAATTATTATAACATAGTTTCTATTATTCTAGTACTATGTTTAGTAATCCTGAACATTAAAATAATAGTATTGCAAAACATAATAAATTGGAACTTACATACGTATACACATGCATATATACGTAAATACTATATACACAGAGTATGATACAGATAATTATTTTATAATATCAGGACAACGAGATCTTCGATGGCCATTTTTACCACAATGTCTACATATATATGATCGTTTTTTCTTGCCTAAAAATTTGGTTTTATACATTAATAAAGGTGTACTTAAAAAAAATTAAATAATAGATAATATCAATACCTTGTATAATCGATTGTGATGTATTCTTATTATTGATTACCATAACCATCTCTAAAATATAGTAATTATTTAGAATGATGCTTATCAATACAGTATGAATAAAGTCAATAAACATATATATACTTACTTTGATTTTCATGTGTGTCCGTATTTTGATTATGCATTATTTGATCTCGATCTTGGCTTACTTGAACTTGCACATCACCACCCATATTGATTGACTCAATACTAATGCTAGAGTTACCTAACCTTATTAATTGGTGATCCACCAGTCAACCAGAGAATAATTATAGTAAAATGTGACTCAACTTACTTATAAAAATTAAAGGTCTCCAAATGTGGCGTGCGCATATCTAAAACTTTTTTTATACTAAGTTAATCACTTTTCTAACTTAAGAAACTGTGATTAACTTAGTATAAAAAAAGTTTTAGATATGTGCACATCACATTTGGAGACTTCTAATTTTTATAAGTAATTTGAGTCACATTTTACTATAATCATTCTCTGGTTGACTGGTGGATTACCAATTAAATTTTTATTATGCTGAACATTAGTATTTTCTTTTAATACTTTTTTTGGCACTTCATCGTTAAAAGCTGCTATATGTTTTTGATACTTTCGACTTTTTGTTCGTGACTTTGGAGAATTGCTAATTGATTCAAAATAATTTTCTTCATCTGATTATAAACCATTTTCTTGGCCAGCAAGTTGTTTTTGCATATCTGCTATAAACTGCTAATGCAACTCATATAACTTTTCAGTCCAACCAGTTTCAATTGCTATGTTTAAAGCTTTTTTCATTAATCTAAAGTCTTTACTATAAAGAGAATGACTTTTTATATGATTCTGCACCTTAGGTGTAAAAACATATTGGCCACACATTGAGTTAATAAAAGAAAAATCCATCTGAATTTCATGTTCAAATGTATCAAAATCTTGACCATTTCTAATTGAAATAGCATGTTTATTGCTAAGTTCCTCATTTTTATGTATCACTCGATTGTTGAATCAGCGCTTTGCTAAAATTCCAATATGAAACTGTGCAATTTTACTTTTCAATAGAATGGCAAAAAAATGATGACAAATGATACCATGATTTACAAGTATCAAATATGTATACAAATGACTCGCATTACCTAATAGAACGACAAAATGATATTTTTGTTGATTTATTTGTAACACTACCCAAAGCTCCTTGATATCATCAAGATCAATGCTATTAACAAGTGCAGTTAATTCAATCAGAATCTCATTATACAAATCCTCACTAAATACATTCTCTGATGTATTTTACAAAAAAAAAAAAAAAAAAAATCAAATAACTAATATGCTAATGAGCTAAATTATAGGTCTTTTCTGACCAAACAATAATCAAAACTTGTAGTTGCATTAAAATACTGTTTTACTAATATTTCATTTTTGTAATTTAGTATCCAAATTCGTATGATGAGCTCAATAATAAGGACATTGATCTATCTGATAACATTGTAGCTTTTGTATTGCTGGTATAAAAAACTTTGCATATATTTCATCAATTGCTATGAAATAGTGATCTCAATATGATACAAGTGCAACATATTGTAATTCTCTACTAGCTTTGTTGAATCTTACAAATTGTGACTCTCTTATAAGATTCTGTTCAATTATACCTACTACTTCCATAAGCGATGTTGTCCTATTTAATGATTTTTTGAAAATCATGTTATAACCTTCAACTCTTTGAGTTGATTGTATGCCGCAATTGAAAAACCGATATGTAAATACAAGAACCTATACTTCTCGATGAGAATAAAGCTGATGTTTTAGATAAAACTGTGTTTTAGGATTTGAATCCAAGACTTTTTGCCAATTTTGTTCAAAAACACTCTTAGTAGTACTATTTCGCGTATGACAAAAACTTGCAAAAAAAACTATATTTTTCACCACCAAACTTAGAAAGAAAGTGCTTTTCAAGATTTTTCTTTATGTGAAACAAGCAAAAATTATGTTTTGTGTTAGGCCATACACCTTTTATTGCACTAGTTAAAGCTAGATCTGTGTCTGTATAAACAACTTTTGGTGCTAGTTCCCCTTAATTATAAAAAAAAAAGTTAATATATAAGCGAACTAAAACAAATACATAACCCAAATTAGTAAACAAACAACCTGTTGCATTAAGCAACTTCTGCAAAATCCATTCAAATATTGCTTTTTGCTCATCTACAATTAAAGCTGTTGCAACGAGATGGGACTTATTATGATTATTCATACAAACTACTATACACATTATTATATTAAACCGATTGGTTTTACAGATAGTATCAAGTAAGATAACATCATGAAAACTGCTCCAAATATTTGCTTAGAATACAACTATATAAGTCCTACAAGATAATTGTTGCTTCCTTCAAATTTAGCATCAACATACCAACTAGGCATTTCTTGTTTGTATTGCATTAGTTCTTTGTAAGTTGCTCCTGCATCACTTAACTTTTTCTTTTCTGTTTTGATAGTTTGAACAATATTATAGACACAACGTGCATGTATATACTGGCCTAGGTACTTGTATGTTAGCACATTAACTATTGATCCGGTATGTATATTGCTAGCAGCAAGAAGCTCAATATTATCTCGCATTTTTGGTGTGAGACGAAGGTATTGTGGTGCAATCATTTGTATATTTTCACTTATTGAATATGAATATTTACCAATTATATCTAAGATATGTATTCGGTTGTCACTTCTCCACCTTTGTAAATTAATATGAAACTTACACCCAGTATTTTCATATGCTTTGTTCCTTTTTTCTAACGTATGAGCTTTTTTTTTTGCCTAATAACGATATCCCTTTAAGCAGTAATAAACATGATGTCTTGGAATATTATTATTTTTATCCAACTTACTTTTTGCTAATGAAAAAGCAAATCCTCATTCATGCTTATGTTTGGCAAGATAACTTTAACTAGTTAATACTTAAATGCAAAAGAAAATAGAAAGAAACATAAAAAAAAAAAAAAAAAGTTCACTTTATTATACCTCTCAACGTCTTTCCAATCTACAAAACTTAGTCTTTTTGTTAGAAAATATAATTTCTCCTCTGAATCAGTGAATTTGTCAGGTTTAGTTTTAGTTTCAGGTAATTTAGTAGCTTCTTCTATTATTTGTGGTTGACTATTAAAGTTTAAAAGTTCGTCGAACATATTTATTTCAACATTATTTGCAAAACATAAATCTGCCAAGTCGAATTCATCTTCACTTGCCATTTTGAAAGACTATACTAACTAGGTTCTATTGATTTTTACAACTTTTTTGAGTACAACATTATAACTATATATAGTTATATAAAGTAAGAGTTAGAAGTTAAATATACACAAAATTTCTAACATATAATAAAGGTTAGTAGAAGTTAATGAAAGTAAAAGTTATGTCACATCATGTATATAATCGAGATTATTTAGTTATACATAGTCACGTCATGCATATACATAGTCTATAAATCATACTATTATACGAAATAGGTGTAAAACTACTATCCCTTAAGCTGTAGAGTTCATGTAACAATTTTAGCTTAAAAATAGCATAAATTTAGTTATGATCTATTTTTTTTAATA
>CAJVPY010003471.1:0-14061 GCA_910591965.1 Dentiscutata erythropus
TATTTTGATTTTACTAATATCTATACAAGAAATTAATAATTAAGTTTTTTCGCACGTATTAGATTATAAAGTTGATCTGAATCAAATTTAGGTGGGTACTGTGAAGAACAATATCCTAATTTGGGATAATATTAAAATTGTATATATAGTACCTGAATCTTAATCATGGAGGTTCTGTTTTTTGTGAATACTGTTATGTGCCCGAGGTATTACGTTATATCGAGAGTGACGTGTATACTAATTTTTGCAAATTCAAATGTTTGCTGCAATATTGATATTAGGGTGATTCATAATTAAATTATTTCAAAAATAAGCGGGTCAAAATGTCCTATTTCTGTTTTAAAATTTTGAAAGTAGAGAATGAAATAGGAGGTATCCAGAGACGAATGGGACCCTTTTTTTTTTTGATATTGTTATTATATGATACTACCGTAATAAATTAATAAAGAAATACAAAATTGACACTTAAATTTTTTTTAAAAATTCTTAAATATTATGATATTCTTTTATTTAGTGTTACTAAAATACTTTTATGTAATTGTCAAAATATAAGACATTTTAAATATATATGTGAAAATATCAAGTTTTAAAAGAAAATCCACGATCATAAAAGTATTAATTACAGTATTATTATTGTTATTATATAGGACGGTTCATTCTAAGAAAGTTAACATTTATATTCCTGTAATAGCATAACTATGAACAAATATTAATGTGGAAATAAAACTTACTAGTTTAGTCCGCCTCAATAGTTTGAAAATAAATACTGGCAAAATTAATCCAATAATAAATGATTGAATATAATAGTTTCCTAACAAGATTTCAATCGTTTTTCCATGCTTGCTTTTTTTTTTCTTCTCGAATTATCATTTATTGTGTGCAAACCTGGATGTTAATTAAGGTTTTATGACCTTAACAAATTTTTAGATTTATATTTATAAAAATACCGGAGAAAAATTTCTTGATCAAATAATAGGTAAGTAGACAAATGATTTTACCTAATGAGGCACCAAAACGAAAATTATTTCATGTCGTAAAAAGATGAAGTTATGTTGTAACAATTGAAAATTCTTTAAAGTTCATTTAGGCTTGGTCAGGTCTATGCTAAAATTAGGTGTTAGAGGGGGCCTAATAGTAAAATCGTTCAAGTAAAACTTTGTTAAATCACTAAAGGTGGATTCTTATGCTGCTTTTTGAAAACGAGAATTTTGACAAATCGAATGAATTTCCTAATCATATGGGCGAAAATCTTCAATTTTGTGATTAGATAAATTGAATGATGAGATTGCATAGAATAATATATATGATATAATGTGATTACTAAGATTAAAAGTGATTATTAGCCAGTGATTGTAAAATTACTTATGAATTGCTTATGAATTGCTTATGAGTTACTTATCAGTTTCTTATCAGTTTTTATATGCTGCTCATGAGTAAAGTAACCAAAAAACAACCCACATATGGGCGGAATTTGTGATGTTGGTGATTCTAATTTTAATAATCACTAAAAATTTTTGCAATCTGATTTGTTTGCGCCACAAAATTGTCATGCGTATGCAACTTTTGTGACTTTAAGCACGTCTTGAATGTGTGCCAGGTTAGTGGCGCAGTCAGCCACATCTAATGCGTAATTTATTGATTCGATCGAAATTATGTTATTGTCGTTGTATATGGTTTGATTAATGTTTTGGGGCTTATTATGAGTTTTTTGTTATTGGTTAGTATATATTGAGTTTGTTCGTGTTGTAATTTTATTTATTTTAGTATTGTTATTCAATTGTGTGTGAATTTTTTTTTGTTATGTAATGTTGGGTTCATAGTTAGACTTTTGTATAATTGGTAGTTTAAATTGAATTAATTATATTGTTTATAGTACTTTTTTAAAAAAAGAAAACTGCGAAGAGTTAACAAAAAAGAAGTTGATTTAAACATTTAATTTTACTAACGTTTGTTTATGAAGTTCGGGTACAGTAGAAATTTTTATTACGTATTTAATTATCGTTTATAGTTAGTATGTTGGTCGATTATCGTGTATTTTGTTGTTTAGGATGACGTTGTTATTGTTTAATGTTTTTTGTTATTTGCGTGATTTTGTAATTTATATGTAATTGTATCGATAGTGTGAAATTAGCTAGTGTTTATGATTCGTGTTATATATATGTTTATATTTTTGGTGCAATAGGTTGTTTTTATGGTTTAATAATATTATTAAGTTATATATATATATTATGCCGTGTTATGCTGATACGATTGTTCGGGTTAAATTTGTTAGGCAAAATGCCAAAGAGGATACTAATTTGTTAGTTGTTTGGGCTCTTGGTGCTTATCCTGTGGAACGGGAAGATTATAATATTGAGATGACTTCGTTTTTACCTCTTAATTTGGATGATAGAGATCCTGAGTCTCAAGCGGTTTTTGCGAAGGATAATTTTTTTTCGGTCGGGGTAAAATTATTCCTGGGTATTACGAAGGAAATAAAAGGGCGAAGGTATTTATCGTGTAATTGATATAATTGTATATATATATATTAATTTTCCCTTTAATTTTAGATGACTGTTTCGACATCTACTCATGTTACGGTTCTTAATAAAGTTGCTGATTCTAATAAATGTCCTTTGAAGGTATCTTTAGTAGGCATTCCTCGGGAGTTGCCTAATCAAGTTAAAGATGATGCTATTTTTCAGATTTCAATAACCGATTATGTTGGTCAGGAGGTTACTTTTAATATGAAGGTTGTTTTTCCTTGTAATAATTCTCGGTTTGCTTACGTTAAAGATAATATTTGGCCTAAGGAGTCGTTTATTTTTGTTGTTGGACAACTGGAAATTATAATGAATGAGTTTTATGTGTATGCTAGGGATATTTACTGTATCGATACCCAGTCTGTTAGTAAGAAGAATGTTTTTGGAAATGGCGTTTCTTGTGTTTCTCCTTCGACTAAAAATACCGTTCGTTCTAAGTTGTTGGCTTCTCATGATAATTTTATTGAATGCTTGAAAGATAAGTCTGAGAATAGTAGGACGACTTTAGCAGTTTCGAGTGATGATAAGAGTAGAGTCGATTCGAAATTTTCGGGCAATAGTTATTCTTTTAAGCGTGTGAGGGTTGAAGATGCTAATGAATTTGATGAAGAATTTTGTGAGGAAGAAAGTGGAATGTTTCAGAATTTTGCAGAAAATTCAAAGGGAGGGGTAAGAAATGAAACTGTGACATTAGACGATTCTTTGGGAGAGTTCGTGCCGAGTTCATCCGGTAGTCCTTATTTGTCGAGGCATACTCGAGTTGAGATTTTGATGAGTCTGTTGGAGATGATTGCTTTAAGGATAGTAGTTGTAATGTCGATAATAGTAATTATTTTGAAGTTGAAAATGTTGTAAAAGATAGTGTATGTTATAAGGGAGGTTCACGTGGTAAGGGTAAAGAACGGGCTGATGGGTCTTTGCGTTTTAATTTGAGATCTCGTTCTGATGTTCGTAATAAGGAGTAGTTATTATATTTTTAAATAGTTTTTATTTTGTTTTAGTTTATTTTTTTTTTATTTTAGTTATTATTTTTTAGTATTTTATTTTTTTTTATGTTTTATTTTTCGAGTTGTGTTGATTTTTGTTAAATAAATTTTTCGAGTATTGTAATTATTTGTGAGTATGAAATTTCAAGAATTTTAGGTCGAAATATGTTATTGTGTCATATGATCTGTTTTATGCAAGTATTTTATTACGTAACCAATTTACGATTATTGTATGTTAATATGATTAATGATGTAAGTGTTATAAGTCATATGATTTCATTTTCGTTATTGGTTTCGAGTGTAAGTTATTATGAGTTAATAGTTGTAGTGTGAATTAGTTGATAGTTTTATTATTATTTTTTTTTTTAACATGATGTGGTAGTTGTATTTATTAATTAGATTAGGTCCTTACGCTGATATTTATTTAGTATAATATGTTTTAATGTTTATATTTATATTTATTTTAATAAATGAATTTAAAAAATTCTTATAGTTTTTTTGGTTCATATTTTGGTTGAATAATAGTACTAAGTGTTATTTAGATTATTGCGTGAATTAAGTTTAATTTTGGCAAAATTTAAAGTATATTTTAGTGTAGTATTTTGCGAAATTTAGGTTATAAGGTTATATTATAAATGTTATTATAGTTAGTTAAGATAGTTTTTTTTTTTGTTTGTTTTTTCTTTAATTTTTATAGTTTGAGAAAGTAAAGGATCTTTTAATTGTTGTTTGATCGTGGTGTTTTTGAGGTATTTAACGGTTGTAGAGATATATAAGGTTGGTATGGTGTTAGTTACGTAGGATTTCTTTATATACTACGTTACGTGTATATGTGCCTTGTTTTCCTGGAATATTGCTATTTTTTATTAGTACTTTTATATTTTTGTAAGTTCGGACTCGTGAGAACGCAACGTAAAGTTGACCGTGTGCGAATACGTGTTCCGGTAAGTAAAGTCCTACTCTTGAAATCGTTTGTCCTTGTGATTTATTTATCGTCATGGCGAAGGCTAGTCTTATTGGAAATTGGGTCCTTTTTAATATAAAAGGGAATTTGGTGGTTGAAGTCATGAATGGTATTCGTGGAAGGAAAATTTGTTCTCCTCGGTGATTACCCGTAATTATTTTTGCTTCGATTACGTTAGGACTAAAAGCTTGACATGTTAGTTTAGTTCCATTGCATAAACCATTGGTAGGGTCCAAGTTACGTAGACATATGATAGGAGTGTTTGATTTTAAGTTTTAGTTCGTGAGGAGGGATTTCGGTTGTATTTATTGAATTTAAGAACTCTTGTTGATAAAGATTATGAGTGTCGTCTGGTACTGAGTCAAAACTTCGGTACGTTATACTTTCTCCTGGTAGTTGGTCTAAGAGGGTGTCGTTGATTTGATTGACGTATTCGTTTTTAGTGGTTAGGATGGCTTTGTCAGTAAAGTATAAATTGCTCGGAGAATTAAGTGAGAGTTGTGGATATATTTGGTCGATGAGGGTTTTTAAGGAATGTTCATTGTTCCAGTTAATACATATATCGTCAGGGACACGTATCATGTCTTTATTAATAGTTTTTTCTGTCCCATTTCTGATTCTCATTAGAAAGGTTCTGAATTTATCGGCTTCTGAGTCATTTTCTACTCGCATATTTTGGTGGAGGTGAAAGATTTTTACTGAGGACCATAATGGGGATGATTTGAATGTAGCATTTACGATTTGCGCATGGCCTCCTCGTGGAATAACTGGCAAGATCTGACAGAAGTCTCCACCAAATACGAAGATTTTTCCACCGAAAGGAAGGTTGCATTTCATTATGTCTTGTAAAGTTCTGTCTAATGCTTCTATTGAATAACGGTTTATCATTGAAATTTCGTCCCAAATTATTAGTTTCGCTAGTCTTAGTAGTTTTGCTAAGTGACTTTGCTTGCTAATATTGCAAGTCGAAGTAGAATTAATGTCTAAGGGGATTCTGAACCTTGAATGTGCTGTCTGTCCCCCGGGCATCAGTAGTGCTGCAATACCGGAGGAAGCTGTCGCTAGTGCAATCGAATAGGTCGAACGTATTTTAGCGAGTAAGCAAATATATAAGAATGTTTTCCCTGAACCTGAGATTAAGTTTTGGATTAGTTAGAAGTTTTTATAATTATGTTGGTATTTAAATTTTGTATAAATAGGTTATTATTTGTAGCGTATATTTAATGTAGTTTTGAAAGTTTTTTTTTTTTTTTAGTATTTATTACGTTAATGTTAAGTATTTTTATACTTGCAGGTCCATCGACGAATATTACACCAGGTTTATTTTTTTCTATGTGTTCGATTATCTCATTAAATATTAATTTTTGATCTTCGTTTAATAGTTCCACTTTTGTTAAATCTTCAGCCGATATTGGAATATTTAGTTCGTTAGTTATTAATCTTGGTAGTTCTTTTGGAAAATTTTCGGGTAATGTTAATGATGGTAGGTCGTAGTCATTTAAAGTTTTGTGATGTTGTTCTAAAAGATATTTTATATGTTGAAGGACTGCATTAATTTTTGGGTGTCCATTAGGAATTCCACGTTTTGTAAAATCTTCTGACATAGCGTCAAAGCTAACATTCCATAAAGATCTAATGTCATTTGGTTCGCCAAATAATAATATTATCGTGAATAGTTGACGTAAGGCATAGGGCATTCTATATTGGGCTGCTTCATACATAGTTTGATGATATATTTGGTCTGGTTCAATGAGTTTTCTTTTTAATGCACTGTCTTTAAATGTTGAGCACCGATAATTATTCACTATCTTTAGATCGTCAAATGATGTTGCTCCTTTAACGTTATTAAGAAGTAAACGTAAGTAATAACGTTCACCTTCGTGCGGACTAACCGCATATATTCCTTGGCCCTGACATCGCATTGTCCATCTTTTAGTAGTATTATTCCATACATAATATTTCGGGAATTCACGATATGTATAGTTACGGGCATCTGGATTATTTTTATTCATTTCAAAATATTCTGTTAGCATTGTTTTTTTATTTTGGCCGTCTGCTAGAATATTGTTTAAGTTGGAGTTTTCTTTAAATATAACTGTTTGATTATCAGGAAGGTGAATTTGTAGACGAAATACCGAAGGGTATATATGTGACATATCAAAGCTAAAGATTCTCCAACATGCTTCTGGAGCTGAAATCCACCGGGTATTTAAATATTGACTTATTTCATCATCATTAGTTACTTGTATCGATGCACGGTCATGTCCTTTATATATATACTTATATAAGTATTTAACGGATTTGATACTGGAACATACTTCAACGTTGATGTGACAATTATATTTAAATGATAGGTAAGGGTTATATGGGATAATCCAGCGGTTATCTATTTTATTATTTCTAATTAACACATATCGTCCATTGTCGATCTGCGGTATAATGGATATGAATCATCACCTTCTCGAGTTTCTTCAATAAATTCTTTAGGGTAACGTTTGCTACACTTGTTCTTTTTCATACACGGAGCTTTATTGTTTAAGCGACCACACGGGCCATGGATCATAAAAGAAATAACCGTTTGGTATAACCTTGGTTGTTCTATTTGATTTGGTATTTCAGCTGATATTATGGCGTCATAATCGTCAGCCCCGTGCAGCTTGTCTTCAGAATTTAATATTAATAGCAAATGCGCATGCGGGAGACCGCGTTTCTGAAATTCTATCACGTGCATATGCGCGATAACTTTACCAAGAACGTTTTTTTCATAAAGGTCTTTTTTTAGTTCTTCTAATTTCATTCTAAAGATTCGTGCTATAATTATAAAAGTGTAGATTAGGTTATAAGTATTCGTTGTTTCGAATTAAATATGCTTTTTTCTTTTTTTAATAATTATTATTATTATGTAGATTCGGTTATAGGTATTGATTGATTGTTTTAATTAAATATGATTTTTTTTTTTTTTTTTTTTATAATTATTATTATTATTATTATAGGTATATATATCTAATTAAACTAATATTAAACTTATATTAAACAAATATAACTAAATTATGTATTTTATCTGCAAGATCTGGTCTGTCTTGTAGAGTTTGTAATGGCATAAGTTCTTTTATAATTTCGGGCCACCGAGGGTTACATGTGATAGTAATAAATATGTCTGGTTTTCCATAGGTCTGTACTAATGCCATCGCATCTTGGTAACGTTGGTACATATCACAGGGTCCACCCATGAATGATGATGGCAAAACAACATGTCGCCCTACGTCCGATGCATTTGATAGTCCAGCTTGTAGTGAATCTTGTAGACCTTAATAAAGTTCTTTGCGAATTTTATTCTGAGAAAAACGTAAGTAGTTTAGGCGCGCAGATTCTATTTTTACGTAATTATCTACTACGTATTGTTGTAAAAGTCGGCCCCCCAAAAAAATCAATGTCGAAGATGGTTCTCTAAAATGCAGTTTATACGCATAATATTGTCTGGCAGTGACTTTTTTTTGAGACGTGTCTTGTAGTATATCAGGATGCCAACCATAGTCGCCTTTAGGAAATAAAAGCAGATATTGCATTGGATCATATGATCCACTTAACTCAGAGACTCTTTGTAAACCCTGCGATAATGAATGCACAATTATATCACGTTTCATATATTCTATAGGGGTTTGACCTTCCACCCATATTGCAGCTACTTGCGAAGCTGTTGGTCTATTATATACTCGTTGGTCTAGCTTATGATCGGCTCTGATAAGTAAGTATAGATTACTTATGTTATTGTTCAACGAAATTGAACGAAAATTGGTTATGAAAGGGTTTAATTGGTCCATTAATGCTTTTATATATTCTAAAGTTTCTGGACGAAGTTTAGGCATTTTTGAAAGTCTATTCATCGTTTCAAATTCAGTATCGTATATGTACATTTGAAGAAATCTAGGTATTCCGTCAACCTGGAGAAGTGACCCTATTGAATGATAAATTTCACCTTGGACACGGAATGTGTAGACACCGTCTTTACCTATAATAAATTTAGTTTTTATTTATATGTTATTAATCAAGTGTAATTTTTATTATAGTTTCTTACCATTTGCAAGATCTTCATCAAATTTTATACCCATAGAAGTGAAAGCAAAAATACTGTTGTAAGCTCTGATATTTTCACGGAAGTCTTTTCCTATGTTATCGTTTCTTATGAATAGATTTCTCAAAGCTGGGGCGTCACCTGATGCTAACCTGTAACCGACAGATTATATAGTATTTTAGTACAATGAATAATTATAATTTTTTAATATTTTATTAAGTTTTAGTAGTAACTATTTTAGTAAGTTTTAATAGTAATTTACTTTATTTTTCCAGATTTACAACACATTTCTTGCGTTTCAGTTAGAAAAAGTTTCGCATTACAAGAATTCACGAATTTAACGAATTAGAATATTCGCAAATTAATTTATATGAATGAATACTTAATTGAGTAAAATTAATGTAAATAAAATGGGTACGTGTTATTTCACCGACAGCTTACCTCACCGACAATTAATTCAAAGATAAGTTCATTTCACTGACAATTAACTTACTGACAAGTTCATTTCACCGACAATTATTTTACTGAAGCTCATTTCACTGATAAGTTTTTTTTATAAATTATACTAACCTTAACTCTAATTATTGTTCATTTTATATGATCAGTGAATTTTTTTGCCTTGATATTTTTGTCACGAAATGACATCATTTGTCAAAACATCACGTAAAAAACATCACACGGCCATATAATGCAAACAATAATATCGATATTGGTCATACGAAAATAACAGGAAATATTTTTAATTGTGAGTTAATATTACTCATGTGCTGCGAAGCAGCACATGGAAGTGACATTAACTCCGATGAAAAAAATATCCAATATCTTATAATTCTAACTTTACACTAACAACAATGACCAGAATTA
This sequence comes from Dentiscutata erythropus, assembly GCA_910591965.1. NCBI lineage: Eukaryota > Fungi > Glomeromycota > Glomeromycetes > Diversisporales > Gigasporaceae > Dentiscutata > Dentiscutata erythropus. Next base: position 9,409 of record CAJVPY010003471.1, read on the forward strand.
CTTTGTCGGTGAAATGAGCTGTCAGTAAAATAATTGTCAGTGAAATAAACTTACTTGTCATGCATTTAACTGATGACGGCGATACCCGGTGTTACTATCGTAACATTTCTGCGCCCCAAAAATTCGTTATTCCTTATTTTCGCCCCTGTATTATTATTATTATTATCGTTATTCCTTAAGTATCGGATGATCTTGCTTCCGATTGTCTTGCCATTGTCCCACCTTAATTCTATTTTTGTTACTCGCCCTTCCTTATTAATTTCCTTATACTTACTCTACGTGTTACTATATTTAGTTATATTTGTAGTTATCCCTTTTCCCTTAATTGTTCGTCTATACATATACCTCATTTCTATATTTGTAATCTGCCCCTTCCTTATTTGTTTCTCTATAATATTATTTTGATATTCCCATTTCTTGTATCTTAAATCTGATTTACGAATTAGGCCATTCGGTATTTCTTGTTGGTAAAATCGGACCTTGGGCTCCGAGATTTGTAACTCTTGATTCGGGCCTTGACGCGTTGGAAAGTATGTTTGGTGTTAGCTGTAAATAGATATTAGTAATGTGAAACGATGTAATAGACAAGTATTGTATCGTAGGATTTTCTAGCTAGCTAACATGTATATAAACCCATGGTTCGCCCTCTTGTAAAGGCAGGTTTTGTGCCTCAGGCTTTTCTGTCTCTTGGTTTTCTGTCTTGAATAGACAATCTGTCCTCATTAGATTATAATAAACGTATCACATTATTATGCTTTGTGCAGTTTTAGTTCAGAATTGTTTGTTCTTAGTTTATTTGTAGTTTAGTACTATTTTGTATTTTATTTCTATTTTATACATTTACATCCTGTCCCGACATATTTCACATTCACCACCCAACCCGCTATATTGTACATTCGTGCTGATCTATCTTGGCACTGACCTATCTGACGCTCTCCCAAATTCGGATGGTAACACCGGCTGCAATTATGCTATTTTCGAGATCATATCCCGTCTCGGTTATATATCAATTGCACTGATGCATGCTGCTTACACTCAATAAAGTCAATAACTTATAAATATCTGGCGCTCGCTATCTAGATGCATCCGAATAATAATGATAGAGGTTGGCCTGCTTTATGCAATGTGGCTGATGCTACGCATCGCGATTTCAAACCAGATGGCAATTCTCGGCGCAACTATATTTGCATTTCTGGGAGTGTTGCACGTCTCAGTTTATGCCAATGTTTAGGGCGAAACCTCGCCTCAAGGTCCGAAATGTTTCGGCCATGAGTTTCGGTTTCGCCCAAAATCAGAAACCTCCGAAATAGCCGAAACTTCAGAAATTGGGTGAAACCCTCTAAATCAAACTTTCCAAAACCTCCATCTCTATTTCTTTCAGAATGTTTCTGATCTATTCACTATTTTTATTCTCCACATTGCTCGTATTTTACGTTCATTGATTTTCTACTCGGAAAATTTTGGAAAATTCATCCAATTGCGGAAGTTTCGCCCAAATTCGGAACTTTTGTCTTGTTTTCAAAAATTCACCTAGCTTCTGATGCATGCCTTTTTCACATAATCTGAAAATTTTTCGTATTTTATTGCTATTTTTTCGGAAGTTTTGGAAATTTCGTCCATTTCGAAAGTTTTGCCAATTTCGGAGGTTTCGCCCAGTTTCAGAGGTTTGGATTTGGGACTTCTGGCGAAACTATGTTTCGGAAGTTTCGGCTGAAATACTGGTTTATACATCAGTTGCACTGATGTATGTTGCACATTCTCAATAAAGATCATTCAATAAAGTTAATGTATGGAGTTATTAGCCAATTGTATTCCAAATAATAATTATATCACGTGCGTGCAATGCCTTTCGGTAAATTTGATGCTTCCATATGTAAATCCTTTCTTACATCAAAATGTCAATTTATAATAACCTATTAGAAAAGCAATCAAAAAAATCGCAATTCATCAGATATTATCCAAATAACCAACGATCTTTCTCAATTGTATTTAGAAGATAACAATTCGCAAGATTTTTCACAGGATATTTTTAATAAAATTATTAATGAAATATGTAATCTGTATAATGAAGAAAATTGAAAGGCATAAATCCCCGTTCAGTTCTTGATACATTAGAACAAGTTTTGATAAAAAGAGGCAAAATCCATTTAATATCATCAATTTTTGCTTAGATAATCAAATCAATCCTACGATTTAAATTATTCTTGCAAATTGTTATCAGTTTGACAATTTGGTAAATGGATTAAAAAGATGAACATAAGGCATTTATTTATTATCAAAAATCTGCATATATGAACAGTGTTATTGGAATAAATAGTGTTGGATATCGTTATTTCAAAGGAATCGGAATTGAAAAGGACCATAAGGCATTTATTTCGTTAATTTATTATCAAGAATTTGTTGAGATGGGATACTCTGTAATGGTGTATAATGTTGGACGCTGTTATGATGATTGATCTGGAGTTGAAAAAGACAAATATAAGGCATCATTTATTATCAAAAATCTGCAGAAATGGGTACGCTAGTGCTGTATATAATGTTGGATATTGTCATTTAGATTGAACTGGAGTTGAAAAGGATGAATATAAAGCATTTATCTATTTTCAAAAATCTGCAGAGATGGGAGATACTGATGGAGTTTATCAGATTGGATATTGTTATCATCATCAAATTGTAGTTGAGAAAGATGATCATAAGGCATTCATTTCTTATCAAATACTCAAATATGGGAAATACTAATGGAATGAGAGAAATTGGAAATTGTTATCTTTATGAATTGGGTTGAAAAGGATGAGTATGAGGCATATACATTTATTATCAAAAATCTGTAGAAATGGTTATTGCTGGTGGATTGTCAAGTGTAGAATAATATTATTGAAGCAAAATTGGAATAACAAAAAATCTAATACAGCCAAATATTGATATTAAAGGTAAATTTTAATTTTAGTTTAAATTCGTACAGGCTATATTGAGACATACCACAATCAAATTATAAATAAAGATGTAATGAAATCAAAAAAAAACAAAAATAGAATAATTTAGGTTCATGAATAGATTCAAAATAGGCACAATCCAAAATTTAAAATGATTTCATAAAATTATTGCACTTGACCTTGGTTAAAGTTGTGTAATCAATAGAATTATATTAAAAGATTAGGGAATATATTGAATTCTCGAGAGCCAGATATTTTTTACTGTATCAATTAGAGATGGGAATAATGCGCATTTTATTATAACATGCGCATGAATGCGTATTAATCCGCACGTTAGGCTAGATCAATTTAATTCAGTGGTATACGTTACCCCCCTCTCTCTTTTTTGAGAAAGGAATGTAATGTAAACCACCGAATTAAATTGGCTCGCCTTATATAAAATGCGCATGATATCGCATGATATAATTTTTTTGATTTTATATTTCCCCTCCGGAAAATATCGGATATTTGGCAAATTTTTTCCCAACCCTTCTTATCTTTATATTCATTCATTTTCTTTTCAGAATTTTTCAAAACTTCTGCTTTCCTATTTCTTAATTTTGCCTGGCATTATACACCTTGGCCAAAATTATAGCTGTTTTCAAAAGGACGTGGAAAGGTGCAGATTACTATACCACAGAGAATTCACGATATTTCCCAGATTTCCAGAGTTTTCAAGACACGCTCCAATCGGATTTTTAATTTTTACTAAGCAGAATTTCCACATTCTTCGATTTCCCATATGGGCATATGGAAATCGTTTTCCACATCTTTTTGAAAACAGCTGTAAATATACTTTAATTTTCCTATATAAAATTTAGATGGGATAAAATGCGTATAATTCCGAATCATGCGCATTAATGCGCACGATTGAGGAATCATGCGCACGCATGAAACCCATCTCTAGTATCAATGCGTAAGCAAATAATGAAAATGGTTCTTAATAGAATACAATTTCAGTTAATGTGGGTGTAGACTAATCTAATCCATCTTAAGCCTAAATATGGAGATTCAAAATTCTCATTGCAATTAACAGACCATAATTTTCTATTTTAACAAAATTCCTCTTGGACATAAAAGCAAAGTGAAATAAGTTAATAGGTGAAAGTGTGAAAGAAAAATGTAAAGCAAAGAAAATATAATTTGTAAAACATAATCTATAATAATACTATTGCATGTTTGCTTAATAAAAATACACACTAATTTACATAATAAGAATATATTCAAATAGTATTATGTATATTTGAAAATTAATTAAGAATTTTTTCATTTGCCATGTGAAACATTTACATTTCTTGAACATAACCATATTTTTTGAAAGGACATACTTAGTGTCACAATTCATTTTTCAACTCCATGTTCAGTTCTTGATGCTTTTATTTATCTTGCTTAAATATACGTTTAGTAATTTAAAAATTTTGAAAATATTATTGTACTAAAATCTGATTTTTTGTATATTTGACAACCGTTATTACGATTTCATCAAACTTTACTTATTTTTCTCTTTGTTGATAAAGATCTCTATATTCAATCAACAGTTTCACTAGTCATCAGCTATACCCTTGCAATCAGAGTTGACATTGTATAATGTCCAAATAAATTTAAGGGGAATTTACAAATAAGGGCCTGAAAAGTGAAAATAATTACGGATAAGGGCCCAAATTAAAAATAATTACATATA